>PVJH01002534.1:0-166038 GCA_004026705.1 Nesogale talazaci | reverse complement strand
TGAAGGGAAGATTATCAGAGCTTGTAATGTGAACACCCAATTTGTAGAACACTATGGAGGACAGTGGGAGCCCTAAATCCACCTGCAGAGGATCTTGTCAGATTAAACCTCTGACAGATCGTCTCTGGCCACAGATGAGGAATTTGAAAAGTTTTACTATCAGACAAAGATTATTATAAATTTGTTTATGGTGAATTGACCCATGGTATAATATGATACTTAGTCAGTTGAATTCCCTCTGACCAAACCTGAATTTGCTCTATGCTCAAATTTATCAATTATTCCAAGACATAAATTTCTTCACTGGCTTTTAAAAGGTTTTTTGATATTTTTCCTTCTTATTCTTTATTTTTATCTTTATTATTTTCTTTCTGTTTTGTTTTCTATTGTTTCCATTAGGTCTCCCAGTTTATGAAGCATGGAAAGCATAGAGATATTAACTGATGCAATGGTATATTGGGAAGGGGGAAAGGAGGTAGGGAGGGAACTGGGGAGGGATCAGTGGACGTAGGAGGGATGAGAGAGCATTAGAGTTGGTTGTGACGATGTGCATCCAACTCTTTTTAGAAGTTCTTGAACAATGGGAGTGTATGATATATGAATATTATATCCAGAAATCTAAAAAGAAAAAAGAAAAAAGAAACCAAGTTTCACCTCTGGTTACCACGGGTGAAAGAGAAAGAGTTTTTGTTTTATTATGAGTTCATTTTAATGGTAGTGGAACAATTTGGAGAGGGATAACCAATAATGGTTACACAACATGAAGCGTATAATCAATGGCACTAAAGGTAACCATATGTCCCACTTTTTAACAATTTGTCCTCACTTCTGCGGCATTTTTAAATTAAATAAATATATTACAATACTATTTTTGCATTCTGTGAACATTTTTGTTGCTCCATATAGACCAAATGTTTAATCAAGAACGCCCCCCCCCCCTCCCCGGTCAATGGTGTCCCGCTTAAAATCTGGTCACTTTATTTTTTTGTTGTATATATTTATATTTGTGTATATTTTTGCTCAAATTGAAAAAAAATACATGAATACCAATGAGTATGGTCACAAAGAAAACGTTCTAAAGTTGATTGTGGAGGCTCAGTCGTCGATGCGTTGGTGCTTTGCAGAGTTGAAATCTTGTTACTTGTAGGCTTGTGCGCATGTGCACGGTCATGGCCTCCAAAGACTAAACCCAACAAGCAATCTGCAGTTCGGGGGGCCTCACCCCAGCAAATCTGGCCAAGGTTTCTCCCAGCAGGACCATCACCCCTGTGCACTGCAGAGCTTTGGCCAGTCAGCGGGCATGTCAGGCCACAGGCAGGGCAGCTATAACTCTTCTCCCGCCATAATTCCGAGCAGTTAGGGCACCCAGTCACTATGGCTCAACTGGTGACTCTGGCAGTAGCCAGAATCCCCAGTCATCGTTTGGGCAGCAGTCTTCCTATCATGGCCATGGTCCGCAGCCGGCTCTCAGCTGCCCCTCGGGAAGCTCGGCAGCAGTCGCAGAGCAGCCGCTGTGGGCAGGCCCCGAGTGGAGGCTGAGGTCCACAGTAGGGCCATGGCGGGCAGCAAAGTGGGATGTGATGTTACATTGTTGGGATTGCTGTGTACAAAACAAAACAAAATGTGTATGAATTGCATGGCAAACGGATCTGCTTTGCAATTTCGTCCGGTTCACCATGAAAAGTTTAGAAAATAAGAATTCAATTTAAAAAAAATCAATGAGTGAAAACTCACTTAGTCATAACTGTTACCATAAAAGGACGCGAGATAGGACTTCAGTTGCTATGAACCGCATACTGGTTGCCATAGATACGTCAGAACCTTGAAAGCCTTTATTAGGTCATTGCTCTAGCCGGTAAAAAGGGACATCTGAGCTGTGTTAGTCTGGCGAGAAGGTTAGATATCTCAGTACACCTTCCCAATTACTTTCTAACCTAAAAAAGAAACAGCTTCTTATCTGACAACTTCGTACCCCACCTCAAGGAACGTGGAACAGATCTTCAATTTCACAGGTAAGGAATCTGAAAACAGTAAGTTTAATTTGGGTGATTTCATCCTAGACGGTCCAGGAAAGCACTGGGCAAAAAAGTTAGTGCCGGCTATCCATAGTTCAATCATTTCCTCATTCTGCTAACTTGTTGGAGTCCTGGTGATGTAGTGGTTAAGCAGTGGGCTGCAATCCGCACGATCGGCAGTTCAAAACCACCCAAAGCGGGGAAAACGCTGGACTTTCTATTCCCGTAGCAGTCTCAGGAACCCACCCCCCTCCCAAACCAAACTCACTGCCATCGAGTCAATGCTGGCTGACTCGACGCTGACGTGTAGAGACCGCCTGTGTGTTTCCAAGATTGTAACTGTTTATGGGAGTAAAAAGTCCAGTCTTTCTCCCGCCGAATTGCTACTGGTTTAGAACGGCTAAGCCAACGTATTGGATCACAGCCCAACGTATAACCACTACACCAACAGGGCGCCTTGAAAACTCCCAGCGGGTCGCTGTCAGTCGGCACGACCTCCAAGGCAGTATGTTTGGATTTGGGGGGGGTGGTATTCTTATAAAAGAATAGTTTGTATGATGTCACCTGTGAACACTTTCGGTGGAACTGCTAGAGATGCGTCTGAGATGCAGCTATAAGGTCATGCTAATCATCAGGAAACAGACAAGAAGCTGATATTGACTTTGTGCCATAGATGGCTATCACACGATCCAGACAATTAGACTGATGTTTCAGGCTCCAGTTCTTATAAGTTTCATGAGCAAAGCTGAAGTAAGGCTTTATTATTGTTGTTTTAAAAATCATAGACCATACTTAAGGTTTCCCTGGTGCCTTGGTGCTGGAGTGGTTACAAGTTGAACTACTAAGATGAGCAGTTCTAAACCACCAACGGCTGCTGGGTTCCATAATTGTGGAAAAGCGATGTATGAGCCCCCAGTAAAACTATTTTACAAAAGAGTTACAACCTTGGAAGCTCACAGTGGCAGCTCTACCCAGCCCTATTGGGTTGCCAGGAGTCGGCACCAACTCACCGGCAGTGAGTTTAGGATTTCCTGGTGGGAAGTCAGAACCATTTTCCAGGAGGTCCTCATGGGGAGCTGATGGATTTCCTGTGGAGAGGGCCATGCACTGAGAAATGCTAGCAATCAAACCTGTGGATGACTCCACAGAATCCTGCTAAACATCAACAACCTGACATATAAACTGACTTATGTTCAGCACAGTGTTAATGGCATAATCTATAGTTTACTTGCTTCCATTGTATTACAGTATCAATTCGAATCATGCTTCGATTACTTACTTCTTGCTGGTCTTGGGAGAAGAATGCTGAAGAATTAAGGAGGTAATTTGCCAACCATTTCTTTAGGCCTATTTCATCATTTTCTTCAACCATCTATTTGCCTTCAGCCCCTCAAGCCACAAATCATCATGATAGATATTGTTAGGGGAGGTGATTAAGCAGCATATACAAAAATGGGAGCAGAATTGGGAGTGGATGGCCAATTCCACAAAGCAAGTGAATCTGGGAAGAAAAGTCACCTTGGAGGCTTTGGGGAGGGGTTCCAATACCACCTTCTACAACCTTGGCGATGCCTTTCATTGGTGCATGCAGTGGGGCTCCTCTAGTCAGAAACCCCAAACACTAAGTAAAAGGGCAGATCGATTTGTTTGGCCTAAGTCCAATAGTGCTTTCAAGTTTGGACTAATTTCTCTTTTCCATTTCCAGGAGCGTAACACTTATAATCATTGGTTTGGAGAATTCTGGGAAAACTGTTCTTACGGAGGCTCTCCAAAGATGTAAGGAAACAAGAACATTACAGACCGATGGTCTCTTATGGGGTCAAGGGACCAGTGAAATATTCATTTTCTTCCTAGATTTACTTCAGATCCCTCGGTTTCCCTCTTTTAAAAATATTTTAGTTTCTCTATTTTTAACAATTTCATTGACATTCACACACCATACATTTCAATAGTTGAATCACATTCACAAGAGATGTGCAACCATCACCACAATCAATTCCAGGTATTTCTTCTATTTTGTACTCATTTCCCAACAGCCTCCCCAGTTGTGTCTCTTTGAAGCTATTGATCCAGTTGTTGTATCTGTAGGTTTACCTACTCTGGGTTTCATATACAAAAAAATTACTCAAAATTAAGACCGAATACAAACAAATAACCCAACAATAATGACACAATAAAACAAAGAAAAACCTCACTTGGGGGAAAAAAAGCAGAAAATGTTGAAAACTGGGGAACTTGCACATTAGGTCAAGAAGGAGATTCATGACAAGGTTTCACATTATGACCTAATTACCACTGCGGTCTTCCACCCCGCAGCACATTCTGTCTGGCAACAAGACCTTTCCCATCCCTGGTCCATAGTCAGAGGGGAATCATCAGATATTAATCCATCTGGGGAACCCTACAAATGTGTGTGAGGTTTTCACTGTCATCCTCAGCCTTCGGCACACTGGGTATTCAGAATTTAAGCTCTGAGACAATTCTATCCTCCAGGCTTGTGTTTTATTGTTTAGAATTCTTGGATCACACACTTTGGTGTGCTTGTTCCATGTGACCGTTGTCAAAGCCTCATTTAGATGACTGCTTGCTTTAAAATAAATCTTTAAGATCCCAGATGCTATTCTTTCTGATACCCATGCTTTCTTCACCACACTTTGCTACATCACTCATATTTTCAATGATCACTTCATGGGGTTAGATATCGAGAAGGACCAATTGTTGTTAGATTGGGGCTATAATTTAAGTGTGACCTCAATTTCCATTCTTATATCTTCATATATCTATGTTTTATATATGCCCCTGGTTCACTTTAAAGACATAATTTTTATTTTATTGAAGGACATTATAAATTATTCTCTATGGGGCATATGGTGGTTCTATTGATATTAGACATGTTGAAAACAGACGTGTTTTGAACTACTAAATTAAATCTGTAGTTAATTTAGCCACTGGTATAGAATTGAAAACACTGTCAAGAAAAGAAAGCAGTTTTTTAGACCAAATTGCATGGATTGTTGAGTTTCACAGATCAAAACCTTTGGCGATGGAACAATATTTACATTTATGTTGAGGGTTGGAGATGAAGCAAAAATTTCATTAACGCTCTTTCACAAAGGCAAAGAGAGTCATTTTAGCCTTAGGTACATGGGAGTTTTTTCGGTTCCTTTAATATGTTACCAGTGTGTTTGTGATAAAGTCCAGTTCACTTAATGGAGTTACAAATTAATTCTTCTGCTGTGGTCTATGAAGGAACTTGTGTACCTTGTTGTCCTGTTGTCTGTAGTTCACAGCCTGGGTCACCAAGGGTTGAATATAAACTAGGTCAAATATACTTAAGGCTGAGCATCTTCCCCAATGGCATGCTCCTCTGCCCAATTTATCCATGGACCAAAGAAAAGTGGCTATCTCCAAGAAGATGCCTACCACCCCACTGCCTCTTGACTTGGGTTTCCATTAAGGTTAAATAATCACTCTTATAGAAATGCCTGTTAATTTTGGATGACCATGGAGTAATGTGATATGTCAGAATTTCATTGGTCTTTTTCCTCTCCGGATCATGGGAAATTGAACCAGGTGATGTGAGACCTCCCCAGTCAGTGGTTTTTGAGATGAATAAATAAGGGGTGTTATATGATTCATGAGCTCTAGGCAGGCATATTACCTCACTGCTTGGGAAGTGGGAGTAGATTAGGTGACTTGTGACCAGGAGCTTGTCTTTTGTTTTGGCAAATAGTGTTCTCATGCAATATTTGTGATTGGCTCATTTCACTAAGCATAATGGCTTCCAGGTCCATCATGTCACGCGATGTTTCATGGTTTCACCACTTTTCAGGGATGCATAGTATTCCACTGTGTATATGTACCAGAGTTTCTTTACCTGTTCTTCTACTGGTGAGTATTTGAGTTTTTCAGCTTCTTGCTTTTGTGAAATGTGCTGCAATATCCATGGGAGAGCATATAAGTGTTCAGATTCTCTTACTTCTTTGGGGTGGGTGCCCAGCAGAGGCATTGTTGGGTTGATGGGATTTCTATTCTCACTTGTTTTAGGTAGCACCATATTGTTTTCCATGGTGGTACATGTTTGTAGGCCCACCAGTCCGAAATAAGAGTTCCAATTGCTTTACATCCTCTGTTTTCTGGATTTTTTGTTATTAGACTATCATTGCAGGTCTAAGATTATGGTATCTCATTGTCATTTAGTTTCTATGTCCCAGATGGCTAGTGATCATGAACATGTTTTCAAGTGTGTGTGTGTGTAAGCCATTTGAGTGTCATTTTTGGTGAAGTATGTCTTTTGCCCACTTCTTTTAAATTAAATCCTTTGTTATTCTCTTATTGAAATGTAGCGTTCAGTATATTTGGGTAAGTAGACCCTTGTTGGTTATGCCATTGCTGAAAAAAAATTCCTGATCTGTAGGCTCTCATTTTACTCTTTTGATGAAGTCCTGTGATGTTTTATTTTTATTAGGTCTCAGTCATCCACTGTGTGTAGTGCCTTTCTTACACTTGGTAGTCTATATATGCCCAGCAATAGGGCCCTTAAGTCTGTCCCATTTTCTCATTGATGATCCTTATATCTCTGAGGTTTATATTTAAGTATTTATTCCATCTTGAGTTTATTTTAGGGTCCTGTTTCATTCTTCTGCGTATGGAGATTCACTTTTTCTAACATTATTTATTAAAGAGGTTGAGGGTTGAAACACTGTGTAGAGCAAATTTTACTTGTGTAGTTGGAAGCAATTCCTAGGGATGTGTGATTCTGCCCTTCTGGGTGTTTGAACTGGCAGGGCAAGGTTGAATTAGAGGCAAAAGGGGTTGCACTAGAGGACCGCAGAAGCTAGGGACCAACATTCTTGTGGTTTGCGAGGTAGTTGATGCTTTGGGAGGTAGTTAATGCCTACTCATAGTACCTCTATAGGGTAAGGTAGAACTGCTCCTATGAGTTTCAGAGACTGCAACGCTTTCCAGGAGGAGAATCCTCCTACTTTCTCCCATAGAGCAGACTGGTGGTTTTGAACTGCCAACCTTGGAATTAACAGACCAACTTGTAACCAATTATGCATCCAGGGCTTGCTAAAGGAAAAGAGCTCAAATAGCCTAGGTCAGAGGGGCTAGGTTCACTGTTCAGATGTTTATGGTCTCTGAGGAGGGATGGGAGAGAGGGGGCTGTGTCTGGTACCTTGCAAAGGGGGAGATTGTTTTTCTGGATGACTGAGCTGGGAGGGGGAGCACAAGCCTTCTCGGGAGGGGGGGGCAGGCTGTTTCTCTGTGGAAACAGGAGTAGCCAAATTAGGGTGCTGACTGAGGGATGGGGTCACAAGGGGGACAGGAGTGTTGAAGTCAGCTGGCACTTCTGCTGGGCTTCAGGGCAGTCCCTGGAGCTTTCTGAACTCAGGGCATGTGACTCTGACTGAGGAGTACTCACGCTGTGATGCCCACCAGTTGAGGTACCTGCACAGTCTGGTGGCCAGGTACATGCAGTGCACACCAAGCAGGAATTTAGGAAGTTTCTGAAGTTTGCCATGAGCTCAGTGAACTGATCCTGGCAGGAGGGAGGGCTTTCCACTTACCCTCTGACGCTCCTAATGTCTCTGGGTGCAGGGTAGGGGCGGGTGCTTTGGAGTACTTCTCCATTCATCTAGTCTCTGAATTAATTGCAGCCTACTCCTTTTTTCCTTCTGTCTTCCTCCTGCTTCTGAGGGAGGGCATCACTTTCCATATGATCAGTTGGCCAACTGGACCTGGAACTGCTAACCCACTCTTTGCCCTTCTCTCTCCCTCTCTTTCTCTCCCTCCCTCCCTCCCTTCCTCTCTCTCTCTCTGTGTGTGTGTGTCTCTCTCTCCCTCCCTCCCTTCTTCTCTGTCTCTCTCTCTCTCTCTCTCTCGCTCTCGCTCTCGCTCTCGCTCTCGCTCTTAACAGACACACCTTTTCACCATGCATAGACATACTGGCTCGCATAACACACCTACACACTCTCCTTTCTTCTCTTCTTTCTCGTTTTCCCTCTCTTTTCTTTCCCTCGCTTTATGCTTCTCCTCTCTCCCTCATAATGCATACCTACAAAAACAGGGAAGGCATGCTTTCTCCTCCTTTCCCTTCATCCCATTCTCTTTCACCATACAACACACGCACTCAAGCATGAGAGAAACATCTACTATGTCTCTGACAACACAGGTACAGCATTGTAGCACACATCATACTCCTCCCCTTTGATTCTCTCTCCCCTCATTTCCTGCGTTCCCAGTCTCTCCTCCCACTCTATGCTCTTTCCTCTTTTCTCTCCTTCCTCTCCATCATACACACAATTTCTCTCTCATTCTTTTTCTTCTCCATGTCCTCTATCACAACACACACACACACACGTGCATGACTAGCTCTCTGGTGCTCACTTTCATTCCTATCAGTTCTCTCCCCCCCCACCTTCCCTCTCTTCTCTTCTGCCTCTGCCTCTTTCCTCCCCTTTCTCTTCTTAGAGTCTAATTCTCTCTCCTCTTCTCTCTTTCATCCCCACCCCGTAAGTTCCTCCTCTCCTAGAGCACACTCTGCCTTCTATTTTCCTTCCCTCCTCCTCCCTTCCCCTCTTTTGGCTCACTCATCTCTTCTCTCATCACAAAACACACAAAGAAACACACAGGCACATTGTCTCTCCCTCTCTTCCCTTCCTCCTGTTCTCTTTCTTTTAAAACATATGCAAACATGCAATATCTGTCTTTCTTCAAACACACATTCATACAACACACACCTACCTTCTCTTTCTCTCACAAAATACAAGGACAAATCAGTCTCCCCACTTCCTTTTCTTTTTCTGTCTCTTCCCATGCCCAATTTCCCCTCCCATTTCCTTTTATCTTGCTCCCGACACACACGTACATTTTCTCCCACAGCACATTCTCTCATACACACTCTCTCTCCACTCACAGCCTCTCCCCTTCCCTCCCCCTCTCCCTCACTTCCTTATCACAACACACACATTGCCTATTTCTCTCACAGCACACAGACACCCTTGCTCTTACAACACACCTTCATTCTGTCACAAAATACACCCCCATTCCTGCCCCTCTCCTTCCCACTCCATCGATTTCACAACACAGACTTATCCATGAATAATGCTCTTACACCACACTCACATAAATGCATGCTCCCATTAACTCACTCTCTTCCCCCTTTCTTCCATCTCTCTCTCCCCCCTTGCTTTCCTTTTGTTCTGTCAACAGACACACACACTCTCAGCCCACACATTCTTTCTCCTCTCACCTTTCTTCTCTTCCCTCATCTCTTTATCCTCTTCTCTTTCACAACACACACACACACACACACTCATAGCACACATCTACAACAGAAACACCCCTTCCTCTCTGTCCTTTCCCTTCCTTCTGTCAACACATGCACACTTTCACTCTCCCCTTTCCCTTCTCTCTCTCTCCTTTTCTCTTCCTCCCATCCCCTTTCTCGTCTTTCTTTCAGGACAAACATAGCAACATACATGCACACTTTCTATCCAGCTCTCTTCCTCCTCTTACACACAACATTCTCTCTCTCTCTCTCTCTCTCTCTCTCTCTCTCTCTCTCTCTCTCTCTCTCTCTCTCTCTATCTCACACACACAAACAAGCATTCTTAATCCCACCTTCCTTCCAGTCAACAACCCATACAGAGGCATTCTTACAGTGCACACAGCCTCCACACTCAGCCACATTCTCTCCCCAATACCTCGCTCCTTCCTTTCCATTTCCTTCGACACTCTCATCATCTGTTCTCTTGCTTCTCTTTATCCCAACTCTCTTTTGCTTCTACAAACACACACACACACACACACGTACTTCTCTTTCTTCTCTATTTCTTCCCTCTTACAAGACATAAGCACACTGCCATTGCATACATGTACTGTCTCACGAGCGTACCACACACACATACACACACACTTGTCCATTTCCTTTCTTTCTCTTCTTTTTGTTTCTCCTCTCAGCATTCACATATAAGCATAGACCCATTCTCTTCCCTCCATTTCCCACCCCTTCATGGATTTTCTTCTTCTCCCTTACTCTTTTTTCCTCTCAATCATCCTTTTATCTGTCCCCTCACTTTCCTTCCTCCCCCTTTTTTCTTGCCTTCAGTTCCCTCCATTCCTCCTTTTGCTGTCTCTCTCACAACACTTATGTACCCACAGAAGGGCACAGGCTTGCTCCCTCCCTTCCAACAACCCAACAGACACGCGGTGTCTCCTTTTTACCTGCCTTTCTCAATCTCTCTATTAGATTACCACTGGTAATTTCCACTGATCTCTTTCCTCTCATCTCCATTTCCTCTCTCACAGCACAAACTGCTACTCTTTCCTTCCCTTGCTTCCTTTCTTTCGCTGCATACATTCTTCTCTCTCTCTCTCTCTCTCTCTCTCTCTCTCTCTCTCTCTCTCTCTCTCAACTCCCTCTCCCCTCCTTCAGCATTCTAACATCACACACACACACTTTCTGCCCTCGCCTCTCTCTCCTTTTCTGGTCTTACCTGCTTCCTTTTCTTTCTCATAAACATGCACACACACATACACAACCTCTCTTAATAGCCCTCTCTTAATCTGCCCTTTCTCCCCTTACTTTCTCTTCCAACTCTATCTCTCACACACATATGCACATACACACACATACACTATCTTGCATCCTATTCTCTCTCAACACAGAAACACTCTTTCCCTCTCCTCCTGTCTTTGCACTTCCTTTCTCTTGTTTTCCCCTCTTCTGTCTCCAGCACTCACTCTAAGAACAAACTGCTATCTGCGGCACACACATTCTCTCCAACTCCAGTCCTTTCCCTTCTTTTTCTCTCACAGCCCTCTCTCCCACAATACACACGCAAACAACTGCACACATGCTCTACTCTCTCTCTCTCTCCACACATACACACCTATATATGCTTAGTCTCTTCCCCAAGCTCTCTCGACACACGTTCCCTCATTGGATGTTATCAGTTTACGGATGCTGTGATATTTAGTCTGTCACCCGCTTCCTGTGTATAATGTCCAAATTACAGGTCCTCTCAGAGTGACACTGCGCATAAGCTCAAACTAGGTGAAGCATTACAGCACTCAATGATCAAGGAGTGCACGTGTGAAATGGTGTCTGCTTTCTGAACTCAATTAAAGTGGTATGTGATGTAGATAAGAGAGACAAGTGTGGGGTGATAAAGATGTTTAATAACATGAAATTCTCTGTGACAGCTAATATATAGAGGGTTGGAGCTCGAGAAATGCTGTCAGTTCCGAGCATTTTATCTTCTGCTTAGTGGCTGACATTTCAAGAGCACGTGACGCAGCAGCTTGGGGAGAGACTGTGCTAGTTGTGAAGCTTCCGATCACCACTAGCCAAAGCATCCAGCAAAGGAGGGGCGTGACCTAGCTAGCACTTGTATTGGTGGTAGGGGCCATGGAGTTTGCAGTGTCTCAAAGGGACCCAAGATGACCACCGGCTTTTCTCTTTCTTCTGAATGGTGCGACCCTTTGATACAGTTCTTCGTCCTGTGGTGACACCCCCCCACCTTAAAATTATTTTCTTTCTACTTCATAGCTGTAATTTTGCTACTGTTGTGAATCAGGCGACCCCTGTGAAAGGGTCGTTCAATCCCCAAAGGGATAATGACGACCGGTTGAGAACCGCTGTTCTCCGCTGTCATCTATGGGGCCACTGTTGGAGTCAAACTGCCAGCCTTTCTGGTAGCACCCAAGTGCTTAACTGTGGCATCACCAGGCCTCCTTAGGTACTCCGTAGATGTTTATTAAATACATGAAGGCATATTATGATGTGGCTGAATTTTCTATAACCTAGCAGTCCATAGGAAAGAATGTACAAGAAAAGGCCAACTTATCTCTTCTCTCATTGGTCTACTAGAAACTCTTGAGCTATATTTAACAACAGCCTTCTGGCTAATCTCACGGGCACCAGTTGTCCCACCAATATGCAGCCTACACTGCTGCCAGCCTCTTAATGCAATAATCTGGTCATTACACTTTCCTGCCACAAACCATTTCAAGACCTTCAGATTACTTTCAAAATAAAACTTTCTTAGCGTGGCTGGCGTGCCAAGCCTGGCCTGATTCCTCCTCGCGCTTCATTGCCCATGCTCTCTGCGTCCGGCCCGTGACAGAGGGAGCACAAATCATGTGCTGCTTGCCTGCCAGCACACTGTCCTCGGTCACCTGCCCATGCTTTCTGCACAGGCTGGTCCCACTGCCGGGCAAAACTACCGCCTCTGTTATCTGCTTCACCAGACATCACCTCAGAGTCTAGCTCAGGCTTGACATCAGGATCATCGCACTCTCTCTCTCCTCTCTCTCTGCTTCTTTTCTCAGCCCCTTCTGTGCTCCCTGTGCATCTCTCTATTGTGGTCATGATCTCATCATCATTATTCAATTGCAAACTCTTCTCCTAGACTCCGGAGTCATCCCCTTGGTAGTGCTTTTCGCCTTTGCACTTTCTGTACCCCGAGGAAGGTACTCAATTCCCACATTTCCCCTAGGACTACATGCTGTCTTTCCATCCCCCTCCCTGCCCCACCCCAATAGCAGCTCCAAACACCACACTTTAAACCAATGGTTCAGCCCAGTGTCCTACAGGATAGGCAGCAAACATGACTCTCCATCTCTGACAGAATTAAGTAGAAAATGGTAGGCAGTAAAGAGAAGTACTCAGCAGAAAAATCAAGATTTATGGAAAAATCACAGAATTACTGCTAAAACAGGAGAGAATTTCCCAGAGTCCCAACTCATCCCCATTCAATCTGGGTGGGGATTAGAAATCTATATTGTTTCTGAGGATCTGTGAGGCTACGGAAGCACTCACCTAGAATGAGCTGTTTGTTTTTTGATCTGTGACAACATTGACTACTTTCCATTCTAATCTCTAAAGGACAGGGCCTAGACTCTATCTTATTCATTTTGTTACTTTATGACTTGTTTTGTGCTCAATGACTAACTCGGGGGTGATTCATAAATGTCTCGGTTTATGGTTGCAATTTCACTTCCAGAGAAGCTTTGTGTGGCCTAGAAACAAAGTACTAATGGTAGGCTTCATTCTGAAGAATGTTTCACGTCATCACTGTTCATATGAGACCACTAGAGTCAATCCAGCAGGTGGCTATGGGCCCCAAATAAAGAAGGTTGCCCCCACCTGCTCTTGAAAAGATTTATGAGATTATTACCAAGGATAGATAGTGAATTGCCTGGAAGTGAAATCTCAACCTTCAAGAAGTTGCTTATGTGGCAATTTGATGATGCAAGATTTTCAACTTCCACAAAGAGTTATTCCTTTTGGAAACCCACAGAGGGTTCATTAGGACTCGGCATCAGCTCTATGGCAGTGAGGTTGCCACTTGTTTAGGGGGACTATTGATAAATCATTCATTGTAGCTGTTTTGTCCAGCATGGACACATGGGACAAGCAATCCAAGTTCGGGTACAAACAGGTGCTCTCAATGACCTTTAGTGCAGTGTCATTCATGTCTGACTGGCATTTTTGTCACCTGTAAAGCTTTTAATAAAAACATGATGCCTAATCCTCCCCCCACATCAAAGCCTGGATTCAAACCCTCAGGGAATGAAGATATATATATATATATATATATATATATATATATATATATCCCTATATGCTCCTGGCACCCAGTGAGTATTGAGAACCAGCGATCAGAATCCCCTGGGAAGCTTTCAAAACTTCTGGCCCAGGACATGTAGGGTCAAATCGATTGGGCTAGGGGAGGCCTCAGAGAACCAGTAGGTCATCAAGCTCACCAGATGAAGTTGTGAAGGCACACTTAACTGTGAGTCTCATTGCTTTCTAAGCAGTGGTTCTCAATCTTAACATGCAGAAGAATCATGTGGGGAACTTGGGTTAACATGTACATGCTTGAATTCCAAGCCTGGAAATGCTGACTCATTTGGTCTCGGGTAGAATCTAATAATCAGCCCCTTTGTAGTTCTAAAGCAGATGCTCCCCAGACCATGCTTTAAGAAACACATTGCTAGGGATACAGAGACAGAGATCTGATACTTGTCCTCCTTCCAGTTGATGCCAACTCATGGGGACCCCATGTTTCAGTGTAGAACTGCTTTTTAGGGTTTCCAGTGGTTATGTTAATGAAGAAGATCTCCAGACCTTTCTTCTGTAGCACAACTGGGTGGGGTCAAACAGCCAACCTTTCTGGTAGTAGATGAAAAAAGGCATTTTTGCCACCCAGGGGCCTTACCTGTCCTAAAGTAGTCTATAAATTAATAGTGGAAAAATAAATGCAATAGTCAGGGGAAAAGTTCTCATGGCATTAGTGAGAGAAGTCCTAAGGTTCCAAGTTAAAAAAAGCACAAAAATCAGAACAACTTAGAAAAATTGTTTTTCCCCAACAAGTGAAACATAATATAAAGCTTGTCACAATGCACGAAGCAAGATTTTAAATGTTCATTTAGAGTTTTAACCTATTTACTTATTTTAAGTAGTCTAATACAGACATAGTAAATATGAAATCATGTTATCTGAAAGCTATAATTGAATAGTTCATGATTATCAGGTAAATAGAAGAGGTATAAAATCACATTAAAGTCTTATAATATACACATATAGATGTTTGTGTACACACATAAGTGTATGTATAATTAATGATATATTTCCAACACACTAGTGACTTCCCAGGTAACTGACGCATTCTAGCAATTCTATGAAAAAGATCACAAACTAATTTGAGACTATAAATAAGACATTACTGATTCTGAACTTGAAACTTTCATGTATGGATATAGAAAATCTGTACAATCATTTTGCTATAGATGAGGGCAGAGAAGTAGACCAGAACAGTCAGTTAAATATTAGAATATTTATAAGGGCTGACATTTTGATCTGCATGCCTATGTCAGCTGAGTGAGGTATGAAATTCCCTATGGGATTCTGGCCAAAGTTTTTAAAGGTGATATATGAGTGAATCGTGTATGAGCTCTTGGAAATGCTCTGAGGGAGAAGATGTCATATCTGTAGCCACTGTACCAGTAGCCATAAATGTTTGCTAAACATCCACCTCTCCCTCCCTCAAGGAGCTCATATTTTCTATAGGGAGATAGAGTGAACACAGAAAGAGGCAAAGGGCCAGTTCGAGAGACCACGTGTTTAATGAGAGATAGAAACATAAGAAACTTACAAGTCAAACATGGCTTCCTGAAGGTAGGGTAGGAGACAGGAGCCTCATGCTCATTTGTTCATTCATTCGATCAGATTTATTCAACAAACATTTATTGAGCACCTATGTGACAACTGGCATGCTGAGTGTCATGAATTTAATGGTTAATAAAATCAAAAGGACCCCAAGTCATGTTTAAGCCAGAGAAATAAATCATATACTTTATAATAATATAAACTTAGTGATAAAGTTAGAAGAAAGACACTCTGTCCAGACTGAAAGATGCTATGGATTAAGGAAAGACTTTTGAGGGAAAACCAAATTTAAATTGATATCCCCACCTACCCACCCTCTCTCCCGAATGGCACTAGCCAGGGAAATAGTCATAAAAGCGTGTTCTAAACAGAAGTAATATCATCTTGTGTGGCTCCTGTGACCAAAGGGTACATAGTATTCATGTGGAGTTGGGGAGGAGAGGAGGGTGAAGAAAGAAGCAAAAGGAGGAAGAGACGATGGAGATATGAATTTGGTTTGTGGGCTAGAAGTTAGGCCTGGCACGTGAGAAGACAAGGAATAAGACTGCGAGCCGTAGGCAGTCACTGAAACTTACTAGATCAGGAAGATTTCAAGATAGGGGCTCTCGTTAAGATTTAGTCAACCATTTAACAAATTCTTACATCTTATTCTCCTTCTGGATTTAGTGATTGCTTCTCTTTCTACTTCATAGTGCTTCCCACAAGAATGGACAAAAAAGTGCAATCTAACCTGACAACTCTGCTATTAGATGACTGCAATGTTTACATCTATGACCTCAGTGGAGACTCGAAGAGCCGAGAATCATGGCCAAACTACTACACACAGGCACACGGGATTGTTTTTGTGCTAGACTCCAGTGACTTAGAACGCATGCATGAAGTGAAAATTATCTTACCACGTGTTCTGTCAGATCCTAGAGTTGCAGGAAAACCCATTTTACTGTAAGATTCTACTTTGGGGCCCAATCTCCCTTCCTGTTTTGTGCCTTACAGAAACACCTATATAGGATGCAGGATGAGATAGTTCCTTTGTCAAGGCCGGTCAGATCACCTCTTTCCTTATTAGTGATGTGAATTGTCCTGTGGGAGCTGTTGTCAGAAGTCATTTTCTATCACACACTGTCATGTTAGCTAAATGAGGTGTCATCTTCCATTAAGTTGATTTCAACCCATGGTAACACCATGCGCCAAAGAATAGGACTGTACTATAGAGTTTTCAAGGGTTGATTTATGGGCAGTGGATCACCAAGCCTTTTGTCTGTGGCACCACTGAATTGGTTCAAACTGCCAATATTTAGGTTCAACCACCTACCACCATTGGGTTGATTCTAATTCCTAGCAATCCCATTTGCCCTAAAGGTCTCAGAGACCATAAATCCTTACCAGAGTAAACAGCCTCAGCTTTCTCCTGAGGAATTGCTGGTGGGTTTGAACTGCTGACCTTCAGTTAGCAGCCCAATGTCTAGCCTGGTTTGCCACCGGGGCTCCATTTTAGTTCAACAGTTGAGCACGCATCCTTGATACCGCCTATGAATCAACCTAATTGTAGAAAGGTAATTTAGAAGACAGACATCAAACAGAAATGGATAGTATTACCTGGATTTAACATCCCCCCATGCCTGATTCTACTTGAAGAATGTCATGCGAAATTTGCTTCACACCTTGCCTGGTTTCCATAAGCCCAGCTTTGCTGAATCTATGATAGTGGTTCCCTACTTCAGCAGGTTGCCCAAGAGTTGTCTAACATTTAATCCAGGGTGATAATTCCAGGCAGTAGTCAATCTTCATCCCTCTCTCACCCCCGTTTTCCTTGGTCCTTCCTTTATTAGCAATCCCCACTAGAGCAGGAATTGAGTTAGGAAGAAGCTATGAAGTCTCTAAATGGGTTCATATCCCACTTTACAATTTTTATTGACATTTAGTGGCATAATGTAGAAGTGATAAATGAGGTCTGTGGGTTATTCATATGATGTGTGTTATCTCTTCCTTCCAGTGAGAGTTTGCTAGAAACATCCCTGGCATGTCTCAATGGATATGTACCAGCTGTGCCAGAGATGGTTCTATTCTACTTGATCTTCTCTCCTTGCTCTTTGTCTCTGTTTCTGTTTTACTCTTCTCTTGTCCCTCTCTCCCATGCCTTGTTCTAGCCTGGCAAATAAACAAGACAAGATAGGTGCCCTCCTGAGTCAAGATATTGCCAAGCACCTACCCTTGGAAAGCCTAGTAGAACAGACTGAATCCATGTGCCGAATAGTAAGTGTCAACTCCTACGTCTCTTCCCCATCTAGTCTAGCTGATGTGTCCATTGGCCCATTCCGTGATCAACCCCATATAATGAATTTGGGGCAAAGTCTCTCGCTGCCATAGAACATCTATAGCAGCAGTTCTCAACCTGTGGGTTACGACCCCTTTGTGGGTTTATGAAGTAGCAATGAAAATGATTTTATGGTTGGGAGATCACCACATGAGGAACTGTACCAAAGGATCATGGCATTAGGAAGGTTGAGAACCCCTGATCTATATTAATGATTTCTGATTTGGAGGTCATAAGAATCATTCCATTCTCCAAACATTTTCATATTTGTTTTCTCATTGTGCCTTCAAAATATCTCTGTAAAGCTGAATGTTTTAATATCTCCATTTTATAGATAAGAGAGATAAGTCTCCAGAGACTCTTAAATCTAAGCCTAGGGGGGCTGAGCCCCAGTGGCGCAGTGGTTGTGCGTGGGACTGCGGCCCACTGTGATGGAGGTTCAATTCCAACTCACAGGAGCAAAGGCTGGGCCTCCTACACCCACCACCAGAGGGCACTGATGCCTAAAAAACTAAAAAAAAATCTAAGCCTAGGGTCATGAATCCAATACATTATACTATTTTAATAAAGGATCTTAGATTCTCAATCTTTCATTAAGCTTGTAAGAAGTCAATGTTGAGTGTCTCCTAGATAGTCCTAGTGCTGAATGGTGTAGCTTTTAAGGACCTATGATCAGAATTAGTGCATAGGTATCTATGGGTCCCATGCTCCAAAGTTGGAATCTTCCTTTGAGTCTCCTTTTTTTTATAGGAATCTTGTTCAGCAATCATAAACTTCCAAACTGCATACCATCAATCCATCATAGAAGGGGTGCGCTGGTTATTAGCTACCATCGGGGATAAATATGAAGAACTGTGTACTCGCCAACAGCAACATGAAGCGGAAGTATCATCTACTTTAGGCAACCGTATTTGTAAAGGTTTGAGAAGGCTTAAAGAAAGACACTGTTTTGGCAGGTACTGAGCTACTGAACTGTCATTATTGGGTTTACAGATAAAAATAACGACTATCATGACCCCAATTCTACCAGACAGCTTAAGCTAGACCATGTGACCTCCTCTCTGGAGGTGGGTGGGTGAGGTTACACATTGGACAGTGTACAATATGAAGAGGTAATAGCAATTTGTAAATTATTAGGAGTTCATGGGGGAGGAGAAAGGGAAGGGGAAATATGGTGAGTTGGAATTTAAAAAAAAAGAACTAGAGAAAAGGGGGAAAGAGGAGCTTATGCTGGAGGCTCAAGTAGAAAATGTTTGGAAATGAATGTGGCAACATGTGTACAAGTGTGCTTACTACGAATGATGCATTGAATGTTGCAAGAGCTGTAAGAGCCCCCAATAAAATCTATATTTTTAAAAAAGAATACAAAACAAAAGTTAATCTTCAACATAAGGCAGGAAATTCTAGAAAGTGTTTGGATTCCATGCAGCACCAAACTAGTCTCTCAAAATCAGGTGGGCCAAATGGAGTCAGGGAAGTGACAAATATTATTAAGTTCACCCCAACACATACACACACACACACACACACAAAGAGACGTTCAGTAGTCACGCTAGTGTGATGAGCAGTATGAAAGCAGTAGAGCTCCAAATCATAGCTTTTATTTGCCATGTGGTAGAGAAAAGGCACACAAAACCATGAAAGAGCTTACTACCATTGTTCTCTGAACAAATGGCACGCTTTTAACGTCAAAGTCTCTGATATTCCTAAGGAAGAGGAATGATGGGAAAAAAGAGGGATGCTAAAAAGAGCAAAAGAAAAAAACATATAGGAGCACTCCAGGCTTCACGGGGTAAAAAGATGAATGCCTTCTTGCTCTGTTGTTAAGCAACGACACGTACCGGGAAATCAACTCTGACTCAGATGCAGCCGAACTGCTCCTTACGCCCAAGGTTTCTGAGCTTGGAGCTTGGAGCTTTATGGAAACACAAAGGCTCATCTTTCTCCCTCACAGTGACATCTTGCAAGTAGCAGCTCCCAGCGCGCCTTAGATAGGGATGGGTAATAATTGCCTTTGATTGTGCATGAGCTTCTGTTACTGCTTTCTCCTTTTATTCCTTCCCCAGGGTCTATACCAGGCTGAAAGTATCCAAAAGTAGAATACTGGATTTATCACACACTTCAGAGGAAATTAGGCCCCTAAAGCCAATCCTACAGGTAAATGGCTGGTTGAGTGTTATTGCCCCAAGCTGAGATGCCAGTCTGGAACTTTAACGTATCAGTTGACTTCTTTTCCCTATCTTCTTGTTATACAGAAAGAAGGTCTAGGAATAAAGCCTAAAAAGAAGATATCAGTAACATTTGCTTTAGATGAACCAATGGAGGAAGATCAATGTTCTATGGGAAGTGAAGATCGGAATGCTATTGAGTTCCAATGTAGCGAAAGAGATGACTTCATTCCATTCTCATACATGGATGACAATCTTTTTGAAGGTAATGCTGGACTAGTGATAAGTCACAATTTCTATTTTGAATCTGAAACTCTTATACTTGGGTTGGTGGTTTGGAAAAGAAATGGAATATAATACAAGATCTTCAGGTGACGTCAGAGTTTTTAAAGATTATGATTTCTAATAGTGGAAGTACAAATTGGTACAACCGTACATAAGGGTGTGTTAGTCCGGGTAGAGTAGAGGAAGAAATTTCAGAGACACACATATAGGTATAAGGAAAGGGTTTATATACAAAAGAAATGTGACCCTAAAAAGGCATCCCAATCCAGTCCAGTGCAAAGCCATAAGTCCAATAATAACCCATATGCCCGAAATCAGTCTATAAAGTCTGCTTCCGACTCAAGAAGTCACAGGTCAGTGGGTGCAGAATTCTGGCGCTGGCGGGGGTCTCCCCATGACTCCTCCCTTCCAGGGCTGAGGTCCATCAACAGCATGCCACTCCAGCTTCAGAGGTCTGTCTTCATCAGGGCAAAGCCATGTGGTCTCTCCACCGGCTACTCCAGCCTCCCAGCCATCGCCATTCTGTGTTGCCTGTGGTTAATCATCTCTCTAACTAACTCTCAACAACTGGGGAAGATAGTTTCTCATCTTCACGAGGGTAATATCGTGAGATTCCCAGGAGTCTCAGGTGAAAGCCATGCCCACACAGAGGCCTCATCGACTACTCAATGGCTATCTCCGGATTAACAGGCCAGACTCCACCCCTACATTTCAATCCTAAAATTAACATAAGTACATGACTGCCACAAAGGTGCTTTCAAAAGTCCATGGACAAATCAGATAGATAACAGAAATTTTCTATTAATCTATTTGTCCTGGAACTTTTGGGAACCGTGTGTGTGTGTGTGTGTGTGTGTGTGTGTGTGTGTGTGAAGGGGCTTCTGAAAGTTAATGGATGAATGGAATTTAAAAATGGAATTTTTCTTCTTTTTTTGTCTTTATGCTTTTGTCATCAAATTCATTTTGTCTTGATATTAGAAAAATTAGGTATATTTTTAAAAACTCTTTAAAACATGTTGCGAATTAGGTGAAGATTCACAGAGCAGATCATCATTTTATATCAACAATTCATACAATTTTGTTTCATCTCATTCTTGGCAATTTCCTTCATGTAAACTCTTCATCCCATGTCTCACCTGTGTTTCCTGTTTTCATTCCTCCATCTTTCTTCCCCTCCCCCTCCCTTTCTTAAGCTGTCTGAACTATGGTCTTTTGATCTCAAATGGCTCAAATTCAAAGACGACCTTACCCCACTCACGCTACTGTTTGCCTTATAACTCACTCCCATTGAGTCAAGGCCAACTCCTAGAGAGCCTATGAGACAGGGTAGAATTGCCCGTGAGTTTACAAGACCGTAGACTCTTTCTTTTCAAATAATTTTATTGGGGACTGAGGCTGGGCCTCCTACTCCCACCACCAGAGGCCAGTGATGCCCCCAAAACCAAAAAAAATATTGGGGACTCATACAACTCATATAACAATCCAGGCATCCATCCATTGTGTCAAGCACATTTGTACATTTTTTGCCATTATCATTCTAATTAGAAAGAGTTTTCAGAATGATGAGGGAAAGAAAGGTACAAAAGTGCTTGCCACAACAGATATATGTGTGGATTGTTTTAAGAGTTATATGAACCCCCAATAAAATTATTTAAAAAACAAGTATTGCACTATTATAAGAAACTCATTTTAGTGCTGCAAAATGAGAAATTAAACAAAAATTTTGCTTCCTACTTGAGCTCTTGGTGTCAGCTCATTTTCTCCTCCCTCGCTGTCCCCTCCCTCAGCAACCTTGACAATTTACAAATTATTTTGTCATGTCTTACACTATCCGACGTCCCCTTTGCCCACTTTTCTGTTCACTGTCCCCCAGGGAGAGGGTTATATGTTGATCCTTGTGATCAATTTTCTACTCCACCCTCCCAGTATTGCCACCCTCACCACTGCTCCTGAAGGGCTCATCTGTCCTGGATTCTCTGTTTCCAGTTCCTATCTGTAGCAGTATACATCCTCTGGTCTAGCCCCATTTGTAAGGTAGAATTGAAATTGTGATTGTGAAGAAGAGGAAGCATTGAAGAACTAGAGGAAAGTTGTATGTTTCATTGTTGCTACACTGCACCCTGACTCCTCTCCTCCCTGTGACCCTTCTGTAAGGGAAGGTCCAGTTAATAATGACATTTTTCTATGAAATTTTTCAAAGACACACACTCAAGGACACATCAATGTTTGTGGAAAATTTCTATTGTCTTTCCATTCCATGTTTTAAATCATTTTATTGGGGACTCATACAACTCTTATCACAATCCATACATACATACATACATACATTCATACATACATACAGACATATGATTACATATTTCTACATACAAATATGACTACCGGGTTCTGGCCCCCTTATAATACATGGGTTTTTATAAACAAAACCTCAACATAGATTTATGACTACATAATTCTAATTATGTGTCAAGCATATTTGTTGCCATCATCATTCTCAAAACATTTAATTTCTACCAGAACCCTTGGTATTAGCTCATTTTCCTCTCCCTCCCTGATTCCCCTCCCTCATTTACCCTTGATAATTTATATATCTTACACTGTCCAATGTCTCCCTTCACCCACTTTTCTGTTATTCATCCCCCAAAGAGGTTATATATAGATCCTTGTGATCAGTTCCCCCTTTTTACCCCACCATCTCAATATCACTACTCTCACCACTAGTCCTGAAGGGGGATAATCTGTCTGGATTCCTGTGTTTCCAGATCCTAAGTGTACCAGTACACATCCTCTGGTCTAGCCCCATTTGTAAGTAGAATTAGAATCATGATAGTGGGGGTTGAAAGCATTGAAGGACTAGAGGAACATTGTATGTTTCATTGTTGCTACACTGTATCCTGTCTCATTTCCTCCCTCAGACCCTTCTGTGAGAGAATGCCCACTGGCCTACAGATGGACTTTGGGTTCCAAATTTGCAATCCCCCTCATTCACAATGATATGATTTTTCATTCCTTGATACCTGATACCTGACCTCTTCGACACCTCATGATCACACTGGCTGGTGTGCTTCTTCCACGTGGGCTTTGTTGCTTCTGAGCTAGATGGCCACTTTTTTACCTTCAAGCCTTTAAGACCCCAGACGCTATATCTATTGGTAACCGGGCACCTTCAGCTTTCTTCACATTTGCTTATGCACCCACTTTGTCTTCAACGATTGTATTGTTGAACACAATATGATTTTGAACACAATATGATTTTTTGCTCTTTGATGCTTGATTTCCATTCTATTTTCTACAAACTTTTGGAAAAGAGTGAGAGAGAGTTAGTTATTTAGTTAGTTTCAAAAGTTCATGGAAAATTGAATGAGAAGATACTGGAATTTTTCCATAGATTTCTTGAAGCAATTCATTTGTGTATCAATATTTTTGTGTTACAGATATAATCTCAAGAATTTTAAAATGTACTCTTTGAGCCAGCAATTTCATTTCTTGAACAGTATTCTAAGATAATTCCATAAATAGAATGTATGCTCACTCATGGGTGTACAGTCACATCATTGTGTACAATGGCTAAAAATAGGAAACAACTTAAATGCCCAATGATGGTGAATGATTAAATAAATGAGGATGTTCACGCAGTGGACTACTACACAGACATCTAAAACTTATAAAACTTTATTTACTGACATTGAAAATCACCCACAACCTGATATGTTCTTAGGGAAGGTAGCAAATTAGGTACCTACGCAGAAATATTTGGAAGAGTGGCATCCACATTTTAGTAGCTGTTTTCTTGAGGATGAAATATGAGGTGATCTTGAGACATGAAAGACCTAGTGCAGTGGTTCTCAACGTTCCTCATGCTGTGACCCTTTAATATAGCTCCTCATGGTGTGGTGACCCCCCAAACATATAATTACTTTCATTGCTACTTCATCACTATAATTTTGCTACTGCTATGAATCAGGTAATCCCTGTGAAAGGGTCATTCAAGCCCCAAAGGGGTTGCAACCCACAGGTTGAGAACTGCAGACCTAGTTGCTTTTCTTTGGATTTTTCTTCATTACTCCAAAAAACCTTATTTTTTTATAATGAGCATACATCATGTATTTTTCAACAGTTTCATTAGCACTTCATCCTCATGTCATACCATTCATTAATTCAATCATCAAGAAAAAAATATGCGTAATTATCACCATATGCAATTCTAGAACATTTACTTCTTATACTCATTGTTATTCATGTAATTATGTTTTCTAATTGTGGCAAAAATATACACAACGAAATATTCTCTAATTCCACAACTTCTACATGCACAATTCAGTGCCATTGATTATACTCATGTTGTACAATCATTATTAATATCCTTTCCCAAATTACTCCACCATCAGTAACATAAACCCATAATCAACAACTCTTTCTCCTTCACCCATGGTAGCAATTGGTCAAGTTTGGTTTCTTTTTGTTGCTGTTAGTAGTTTCCTTGACATAGTAGTCATATATCATACACGTTCGTGCTTAAACTGCTTTTTAAAAGAGTTGTATATCATCACGATCATTTCTGTGCTCCCTCCTCCTGCATTCATTGTTTCTTCCCAAATACACTGCCCTCCCTACCCCCATATCCCTGATAAATCACTGCATCAGTTATGGTCTCTATGCATCCACACCTTCCATGCCTCATAGACTTGGAAACCCTACTGAAACAATGAAGAACAAAATAAAAATGGCAACAACAAAATAATAGTATAAAGACAATAATACAAAAAATAAAAAAAGATAATAGTACAAATAAAGAGTAAGAAAGAAGAGACCATCATCAATATTTTAAAAGCCAGAGAAGAAATTTCTGTTGTAGAACAAGTGAGAAATGTTTAAACTTAGAGCAAATTCAGGATGGTCAAGAGGGAGGTCAACTAATCAAGGAACATATTTTTAAAAATAATTTTATTGGGGGCTCTTACAGCTATTATAACATTTAGTACATCGTCTGTATCAAGCACATTTGCACACATGTTACCACATACATTTCCAAACATTTTCCACTTGAGCCCTTGGTATAAGCTCCTCTTTCCAAGGATCCTATTACTTTACAGTTCAATCCACCATAATCAAGTTTACAATCATCTCTGACAGTAAACCTGCTTCTGCCAAAGGCTTGCTCTGACTGGGTACTCTGTAGGTGGGTTTGGGGGTTGCACTGTACTCCTTGGCCTTCTACAAGAAAAAAAGGGGGGGGTGTTCACAATTTAAGCCCTGCTACTCTTCCCTTCATCACATTTGGAGTTTTGTGATTGTCCTGTTTGGATCACACAGGTTGGTGTCCTCCCATGTGGACTTAGTTGATGGCTCACTTGGATAGCTGCTTGTTTGTCTACAAGAGTTTAAGCCCCCAGACACTATTCCAAAGGATACCTGGGCACTATCTGCTTGCTTCATCACACCAGCAAATATAATTTCTCCCAGCACAATCAGGGCATCATAGCTTTTAAACTGTGTGAAGGTTTTAAACTGTGTTTTGAAGGTTCATGGTTGAGTAGTTACTTTTTTTCAGTGTTCTTGAGGATCCCAGTCTCCAAGAACACTAGCTGTCAATATTGCAATGGTGTCTCAGTTCTTCTGACTAACTTGGAGCCTTGACTTGAAAGCATTGTCTGGAGCAGCCTGGACTTGTCCAGGGTCCCTAAAAAGG
Source organism: Nesogale talazaci (assembly GCA_004026705.1). Taxonomy (NCBI): domain Eukaryota; kingdom Metazoa; phylum Chordata; class Mammalia; order Afrosoricida; family Tenrecidae; genus Nesogale; species Nesogale talazaci. Next base: position 140,387 of record PVJH01002534.1, on the reverse strand, counting down.
AGATAAGAAGACAGGATGAGCGTTGGGAATATGAAATTTGGTAGAATTGTTAAGGAAGTATTTCTTGATACCAGTAACTACTTCTATATCTTTGTCCCAAATTAAAATTCAATTTCATTTCTATGTCCTCAGATTCCATAAAAGGAAAAGGAATGGATCCCTGGGAGATAGAAGGACTGCTACAGGACAATTCCTGCAATGACTCCTTAGGTATCTGGGATTAGTACCCCTTAAATGAAGGCAATATAGAATATAAGGCCCGGGGCAAGGAGTGGGTACCTCAATGGGGCACAAGATCCCCTTTGGGAACCGATCAGCAAGCCCCTTTCTAAATTGAGGTGGTCTGGGAAAGAACAGGAAGCCTGGTGCATTTGCTTTGCTTGTGGTAACTGGCTTCCATCTCATTTTAGATTTTTAAGAGACTACCTATGAGAAAAATAGAAAAAAGTCAAAAGAAATATCTAATATTTACCTTGTGGCAAATTGGATCTCTAGAATCATTATTACTATTCTAAATTCCAAAATCTATTTGATAATACCTCTCCATTCTCCCTACAACTCCATCTACCGTAACATCCGAGTACTGAGAACTCTCATTTTTCCTGAACATCTATAATCTAGCCATCCAAACAACCTGTCATACCTACCCAGACTTAAAAGAGCAGGAACATCAGGGGATGGGAAAGGGTAGGTGACATCCATCTGAGAACGAAGAGAACTTTGGTGCAGGACAGAGAAGCTTTCCAAACACTTTACCCAGATGTTCCTCACAAACCTTTAGAGAAAACAGCTTGAGTGATCAATAAAATTGAACCGTAATGGTTAGTTTGGGATGCTACTCTTTCTCCCCTCCCCATTCATGCTTCTGGAGTCAGAGGGGAAGGGAAAATTCAAAATGATACCCTGATGAATCACTTTTTAGTCAAGCCTTCCAAAGCAATTCCACTTTAAATTTCCAACCACTGCCTGTGAATCCAGCAACAACTCCTTTGCTGCTCTTTCAGAAACAGAAACTGCTCACTCTTCTCCTAAAACTTGGACTAGGTAGCCAAAGAATATCCAGCTTGAATGCATTCAGTCCTTGATCCCAAGAGTGGTAGTGGTGGTGGTATTCTTACTGGTATTTCTGTCACCATCAGACCAAAATTGACAGCAGCAGTCTATTGCTTGATTCTGACAGGGTTTCTTGGATATAATCTTTACAAAAGGAGATTGTCAAACGTTTCTTCTGCAGTGCTGCCTGTTGAGTTTGAGCCACCGCCCTTTAAATTAGCAGTTACATTCAAACTGTTTGCCCTACCCAGGGCCTTCATCAGCTCCACAACCACCCAAGCACGTCAGGTGGAGTGCCAACTTCCTCACGATTCCTTCTCTTGCTCAAAGCAACCCTTGGCCCGCCCTACCCCCCACTGCACTATACAGCAGAGGAAGCTCAGGGAGAGAGAAGCTAAACAACTTGCCTACGGTCTCACAACCTGTAAGAAGCAGGCCAAGACACTACATCCAGATCTGACTCAAAAGCGAAGTTAGGCCAGAAAGATCCACATTAACTTTTCTCAAACTCTACACCGAGAAAGAAAGCTATATTCTGAAAGAGTCCTGCAGCTTGTCTGTGTGCAATACTAATAACCAAGTAACCACACCTGCTGTAGTAGGAGCAGACAAGGTTGATAGGACACTTTCATCATGCCTGTATAAATGCCTTAGACTATTTTTGCCAACAACTGACGCTCCACATCCTACAGAAGTCGAAATTGAGGTTCGATGAGATTCAGTAACTTGTTCCAGGGTACCCACTAGAAAATGGCAGAACTGGGTGCCAAGCGATGTCCCAACTCTGTCACCCATGCTCTTAACCCTACCCCAGAGCACTTTAGCAGACAGCGTAAACCAAGTCCATCATTTCTGAATGTGGAAACCTTGCACAGAAAGAAGTCTGTCAAGCACATCCGGAAGGTCTGACACCAAAGTCATATCTGGTGTGCACTGCATATGGACTGATCAGAAAAGGAGTCACTCCAAGTAGTCCTTGGCTTGATTTTCCCAGAAAGTTTGGACAAGATTCTGCCTGAGCCAAAGCCTATTAGTCCTGGAAGTGTTTTCTAGTTCACCCTGAGTTGTCTTCAGAAAAACAACGTGAGTGTAGAAAATTTAAGTGACTGACTGGTCCAGGACTGTATAAGAGATTACTGCGATGAAGAAACAACACCCAACCCACCCACTGGACTCACAGAGTTCATAAAAAGAGTTTCCAAGACTGTGACTCTTTAGAGGAGGAGTTTTTGATCTTTCTCCCTCAGAGTAACTGATGGGTTTAAACTTTCAACCTTGCTGCATTAGCCAGCAGAGTAAAATGGCTAATCCACAATACTTCCCAGATTCCTGTATCCCCCAAACCTACGTTCTACCCTGCTCCAAAAGACCACATCTTCCTTGGGTCTCCTCTGGCCAATCCAAACCTATCTTCTTCCAATTTGTTGATAAGAAGTTCATGGCCACAGCGGGATATGAGTGTCCTTGGAAAGGAACAGACTCTTCCTCCCACTGACATACTACATCTAGATGTCACTGGTAAGAAGTGAGGGGCAAAGCAGTAGCTGTCACCCATTGTAAGGAAGTTGGACAGGGCACCCTGAACCTTGTATTCTACTTGTCAGTTCACTGTAGCTGTGCCAATGAAACAGCCCATAGCATTGTAGCTCATCTCGTCACCAGATGGTGAAAACATAGATAAAGGTTTTTCCTTCCAAACTTCTTTGCCTTGCTCCTTGGTGTCCCTGAATAATTTCCTGCCTGGCTAGTCAGTCTTGTCTATCACTGAACTCTGAACAGTGCAACTGGGCAGGTTGGTGGGATGTAGGTGACACAGCCCTTATTCTAAAGAAATGCAGTCCTGGCACCCTCCTAGCATGGCACAGGAAGTGGGGGAAATGAACCTGTTTTAGCAAGCTGTTTGCGTTTACTGGTTTGTATTTTCACTAGTAATAATGGACAAGTGATATAGAGATGTACTGAAATAGCCCATTGGCCTGCTGCTTAAGGGAGGGCACAAGAAGGCTAGCAGAAAGCCGAGGGTGGCTTGTGGCTTGCGGGGGTGGGGGGAGGGCTTCACTCTTGGGACACCTAGCCCATACTCAAGGTGGCCCTCAGGATAGACCCAATTGACATTTCTCATTTGTCAGGATGAGTTCTTCTGTGCGGCAAAGGACTTGGGGCAAAGGAAAATGACAATTTAATCTACTACTAATAAATATCTATTAATGACTTTTCACTGAGTGTAATACTGCCCCATTCAGTCACCTAACAGAAGACCACACCGATTGGTGTCATTGCTGTGTTTGGGGATGTCATCCCCCACTTGTACGACTTGGCTATCTTGTGTAGAAAAAGTGGCTCATGCCAATAGAGGTAAATGTTTAGAATCCAGCTCCTAGGCATCTTTGAAACTTGTGTGGAAGATCTCTTTCCTTCTTACATGTGGGGCAGGAGTGGGCTACAAGTCTAGTCATTGGTCTTGCTTCTTCCGTTGGTCTGTTGCTTCTGGTTTCTCAAATCTGTCTGGATAGTCAGGGAAAGATTTAATGTTTAATATTTAACCAAAACATGTAATATCTACCCACTAAAATGACCCAAACTGCTAATCAGTATTGAAGCCCATTGGGAAACCAGATAATCTCAGTCATGGGGATGAATGTAAATGGTATACTGTTGAAATAGGTGTGGATGTAAGATATGCGGCTTGGAAAGTTCCCGCCTTGTGAACAGTGTCTAATGGGGAATTTATTCTAGCACAAAGGAAAAGCAAGAGGCGATGTCCCCAGGGTGGCAGTTGGCCCCTGTTTACGAAGAAGGACTTCTCTTGGAGTTGTTGGGTAGGCCTTTTATCAAAAGGTCTCTAGACCCTTTGGGAGGGAGGCGAATAAGGAACCAAAACAAGACTTTCACTGAATTGATAGATCTAAAAGGAGGGTCTCAAACAGTTGGTGTAAAAGTAGGATTAAAAGAAAATGGAGTTTTTCCAGGACTTTTTAGAGTCCCACTGCACCCCACCCCACAGGGGGACGAGAATTCAGATTCATTTCATTACAATCTAGTCAGACCTTGTTTCAGGAATGGGTTGTCAGACATAATTCTGGCAGGAAAACGCATGTTGCTAAATTGTGAGAATCCGGTTTTCAAAAGGCTATGGTGACACAGGGAGTCCAAGAGTCATATATGGGATCTACATAAGAAATAAGACGCCCCCCCCTGTGAACTCCCTCAATCCACAATTGAGGATAGGAGGAAAGTGGATACTAAAACAGAGTACATTAGAGAGATGGGTATAGAAGATCAAAGGCATAAATCTGACTTGAACAGTTAAAACTTTATCAATTAATTCCCCCTTATGATTCCTGCTGAACTTGATCTGGTTTTCAACATTTTCTGTATTTTTGGTTTGTGCGGTTTTGTTTTGCTTTAGTTTATTGATAGTGGGGTGTATCTTAGAAGTGTTAAGTCATTGGAGGTCACATTCATGAAGGGGTGATATATATATATATATATATATATATATATATATATATATATATTCTGTGTTTCAGTGTATGAAGCTCAGCTGAATCCAGAGAGACAGCAAGTAGAATAAGAGTTTGAAAAAAGAGTTTGGGGGACAGTGGGGGGTGTAGGGTAGTGGTGGGGGTTAATAGGGAGATGAAGTCAAGGAGTCTAGGAAGAAAAAGAATGTTTGGAAACTGCTCATGGTAGCAATTGTACAAGTCTGCTTGATGTGAATGAACTATGGACTGATGTGATATATGTATTAACGCCCAAATAAGAACACATTTTTCAAGATTGAACATAGAGGGAATGATAGGAAAGCTACCCATGGATGTACGCAGGGTGAAAAAGTTAGGTTGCAGCTGTCTCTAACGAAGCAGTGTGCAGTATATTGCCAGTCTTCCCTGTAGTCAATGTATAAAAGATGCAATGGACTTCAAGAAGTCCGTGGAGGCTGAGCCCTGGTGGCCTAGTGGTTGTGTGCAGGATTGCGGCCCACAGGGTTGATGGTTCCGATCCAGCAGCAGCTCTTCAGGAGCGAGGCTGGGTTTCCTACTCCCACCAGGGCAGTGATGCCACACATACAAAACAAAACAAAAGTTCGTGGAAAAATGGGATGAAACGATATAAACATTTTCCATAAACTTGCTGAAGCCCCCTCAAAGGTGCTCCTGGGCAGTGATAAAATGTGCTCCTGGGCGGTAGAAATTATCAGTCACAGAAAGTTAAAGAATACCCCTCAAATATAGCCATCAAAAATAAAAACCATGGAAAAAACAAACAAAAATAATAATAACAATAACAACAATGTCATTACCATTGAGCCAAAGCCAACTTCAGGTGACCCGATGTGTTACAGAGTTTTCTTGGCTGCCATCTTTACAACAACTGGATCTTCACACCTTTCTTCTGTGGTATCACTGGGAGTGTTTGAACCACTAACCTGTAGGCTCACAGTCCAGTTCAAACCATGTGTACCACCCAGAAACCTGAAATATAACTGGAACTATTCCATCTAGTTGCTTCATAGTGATCCTAGAGGACCGAGAAACCTGCCTCATCAGATTTCCAAGACTGTCATCTTTACAGAAGCAGATTGCCACATCTTTTTCTCGTGGAATGGAAGCATTAACTTCTGTACCACCAAGATTTTTTAACTAGAGCTAACAATAACAACAACAAAAAGCAACCCTCCCTACCATCGAGTCCATGCTGAGTCATGGCAACCCCATAGGACAGAATGACACCACCACCCCCTCCCCCCAGTTTCTGAGACCATAATGATTTATAAGGGTAGAAAGATTCATCTGTCTTCCATGGAGTCACGGGTGCTTTCAAACTGCTGACCTTGTGGTTAGCAACCCAACATGTAACTGCCATATCACCAGGCTCCTCCTGAAAAATAACCAAGTAATATTTTAAATAGAGAAAATTTCCTGAGTGAATCCTGCATTTGCTGACTCATTTAATGCCCTTTAATGGATTTTAATGCGTTTAACGCCCTTTCTAACCCCCTTTATTAAGTCCATGGAAAACTCTCCAGGTGAAGAAAACAATGGCATCATCTACCCGAAAGACTTGTTGTGTCGATTATTAGAGGAGACACTTAGACCGTTAGACAGCTAGACTTCCTATCTAGGAACCTCAGTGGTAAAATGGTTCAGCTGCTATTTGAAAGTTGGGTAACTCAAACTCACTAGTCATTCTGCAGGAGAAGACCCAACAATCTATTCCCCTTAACTTTAAACCCCAAACCAAAGTCACTATCATGTAATTGACTGCAACTCACAGTGAGCCTATAGTGCAGTGTCAAATGCCGCCCCCCCACTGCCCCCAATCGGTTTCTAAGATTGTAAATCTTTACAGAAGTAGAAAGCCTCGTGTTTCTCCCACAGAGAAGCTCATGGTTTCAAACTGCCAGCCTTGTGGCTAGCAACCCAATGTGCAATCCACTGTGCCACCAGCACTCCTCCCAAAATTGCTATTAGGTGCTATGGAGTTGGTTCTGACTCATAGTGATCCACTATACAACAAGCTAAAACACCGCCTTAGCCTGGGCTATCCTCGCAATTGTCCTCAGGCTGCAGCCACTGTGTATCTTATTGAGGCCCTTCCTCTTTTGAACTGCCTACTTCAACAAGTATGATGTCCTTCTCTGGGGACTGGTCTCTCCGGACAACAGGTCCGATGTGTGTGAAATGAAGTCTCATACACTAGAAAGCATACTAGTCTCACCGCCTAGGAAACTCTTTGGAATAGTTCTGTTCTGTCACAAGGTGTCGCCATGAGTCGGAATCAACTTGATGCCACTGAACAACAACAGCAACAACTACCCGCAGCCTCTCTGGGAGACGCCTCTCTCTTTCTGCGAAGAGTAAGCCAGAAAGGTGTCTTAGCTTCTAAAGTAGAGTGGCCATAGATCATCTAGGATAGCAAATACAACTATTACCTCCGACATTAGCTCTTTGAATCTTGAATCTGCTGAAGAGGTCTTACGAATTCATGTCTCAATGTGGCAGGCCAGGTCCAGGATTAAGAATAAGTTCCTGAATGGTGAAGGCAAAGTTTCTTTCAGACAAGTGGCTGTCTTAGGGTTTCTCTTATATCGTGCTCTTAGCCACCTTCTTCCAAAACTTCTGAGTCAAGCTCCTGTGAAATGCACTTGGAGCATCTGACCTTGGTCAAGTTGAGTATTTGTCTATTTCGTCTGGCTTTCTTACAAGAGAACTTAATATGAGATTCCATTGCTTATTATCTCCAACAGGTTTGGAATGGTTTCCAACCTCTGAACACCAGCCACCATTCTTCACTTGTATCTTGTTTCTATCCACTAGGATGTTCCTGGCCAGTTTATGATCTATAAAACATAGGCTATATAATACCCTAAACTAAGTTCAAGCTCACTGCCACCAACTTAATTCTAGTTCATAGGTATCCTATATAGGGTTGCCAGGGCTGTAAATCTTTATGGGAACAGACAGACTTATCTTTCTCCCACAGTGGATTTGAATCACTGACTTTTCAGCTAGCATTCCAACACTGAATCATCAGTGCCACCAAAGCACCTTAAGTAATATGCACCAAAGGTTCAAGGGAGCCCTTGTGGCATGATGGTTATGTGTTGGGCTGCAATCTGCAGGGTCAGCAGTTCAAAACCACCATGCACTCCACGGGAGAAAGATGGAAACTTCTATTCTCATAAAGAGTGATGTCTCAGAAGCTCACAGGTTCTACTCTGTCCTATAGGGTCACTGTAAGTTGGCTTCGACCCAATGGCAGTGAATTTGGTTTGCTTGGAAAGGTTAAAGGGAGTCCCTAGGTAATGCAAAGGCTTCAACACTCAGCTACTAACCACAGATTTGGTGATTCGGGTCCACCCAGAAGTGCCTGGTGAGCTGTTTAAAAAAAGCCAACCAATGAAAACATTACAGATCATAGAACAGTGATGACTTAGGGTCAGTACATTGAAACCAATAGTAAATAATCTTGCTATAAATCTCCTAGAGCATTGAGTGTTTAGTGCTTGGGTCATAACGAATCTATGTTGAATATCAGTATTCTTACATGCAATCTCTTATAGTCAGTAACTTTCAAGGCAGTAGCTACTGGCAAGACTTAAAACTGAAGAGCACAAAACATAACATTATCCTTCTCGAAAAAATTCTGCCAACTAGCATTTGTAACCTACAAAGTCCTGTGGCTAGAATAGGGGTCAGGATTCACTGCCTTGTCGCTCATCACTGTAAACTCATCACTGGATGAACAGAACTTAGATTGCTGGCAGGAAAGGGTAGAGAAAATGAAAACTGTCACCCAATCATTCAGGACTTGCGATCAGCCCCTTGTGTCACAAGTGTGCCTGAAAGAATTGTGACTGTGGCCTTCCTGATCTGTGCCTGTAGCCCTGCAGCTATAACACACCTTCTCACTATTCCTGCTTTTGTTTTCATTGCAATCTCCAGGAGGAGAAAAAGATGACATCATGCAGATACGATCAGCTCTGGTCTGAGGGCGTCAGGGTGGTTGTCTTCTGCCCCTGTGCCCATGGAGCATCTGGCTCACGTCCAGGGAGCCTGAGGAGGCTCTGTCATTGGGTGGGGGACAGAGCAACATTAATGAAGCATTCAAAGTGTACTGTGGGGTGATGACTCAGGAAGCCTATCCAAGCCCATGCTCATGCTATCGCCACTTCCAAGAATTAAAATAGATTTCTGGTGCTAAGAGACAGTAGGCCTTTTAGGTCTACTCTGAAAAAAAAATGAACCCAGACCTAATAACTGTCATGCTGTTTGATACAATAGAATATTGTACTACCACTTAAAGATGGCACTTATGCACGCTGTGCCCTAGCGGTACTCTGGGTTAGTCACAATGTTGGTGGTGCAAAAGCACCCGCAGCTCCACAGGAGAAAGAAGAGGCTGTCTGTTCCTGTAGAAACTGAAAACCCTACATAAGGCCACAATAATTTGGGGAATTGACTTAATGGAAATAAGTTGGGTGCAGGTGGAAAGCAGAATTCAAACTACATGCTCCTCCTTTATTAATATCACATTATTCAACATGCTGCGTGTTAGCTGACAAACAGTTAGGTGTGCAGTGAGAGTCACCCTGGCTACGATTGTGTTGACTGATCTGGGGCTGCTTCTCAGTGATTGGGCACTTATATCATGCTGTCATGTGGCAGCTAGGTAATTAAACCATGATGTTCCATTCTGTGTTCTTATGTGGTCATTCTCCATTTTCACAGAACTCCAAATGTCATACAACAACTATGCTTGCCTTTGGGACTAAACGGCGTCTGGAAGTGAAGAATGAGTGATGGCATGAGCACCGAAGAGGTGACACACAGGCTGATTACAATGATGGGGAAATAAACACAAGAATTACATCGCTCAAGAACCTAAGAGGAAAAACAATGGCATAGTTCTTGTAGATTCCACTCTCTTTCTCCCCACACAAGTTTTCAACAGCACCTTGTTTTCACTGTCACACTGATCCAAGTAGGTTACTGCTCTGTCTCCAACAACTATACTTTTTAATCTAGTTTCTAGAATTCATTGCAAAGCCTTGGACAATGCTCAGGATGACAGGGTTTGTTGTGGAAGTTAACCCAAACCAAACTTTTCTCTAACCCCCTCCCCCTAAATTTATAAATGGGGATGTAATACACAGTTCAATCACAGCTAGTAGAACTGTACAATTGTTACCACAATCAGTTTCCAAACATTCTTTCTCAACATGGACTTCTTGACATCATCTCCCTTTTACCCCTCCACCACGACTGCATCCCCCTACCCCAACTTTTCAATTTAGGTAGAAATACTCAGGAAAAACTTGTTCAATGAGTACATTTTGCAAAGTTCTTGCAGGGTTGTTCATAAATACCCAAATGGCATGCTGCTCCACTGTAAGCCTCAACCTAGAGCAGTGGTTCTCAGCTTCCTCATACAGCAACCCTATAATAGAGTTCCTCACATTGCGGTGACCACCTGAACCATAAAATTCTTTTCGTTGCTACTTCATAAATGTAATTTTGCTACTGTTATGAATTGGGCGACCCCTGTGAAAGAATTATGAGATTCCCAAAAGAGTCACAACCCACAGGTTGAGAACCGTTGACTTCAAGGCATTAATTCAATTCCTTGAATCAAGTGCCCAGAGGCACCACACTCCACAATGCAGCCCCAAAGCACGCAGCTCTACTTACTCAGTGGGGTGGGAAGTCCACTGCTCTTGTTCATGCTCTATCTCCTAGTGCTGCTGCTTCTCCTCCTCTTTCACTCCTCTGAGGTTAAAGCTGTCTCCCTGAGTCAAGGAGGTTCATGGCACAGGGATCTTGATGTCCAGGGGACCCACTTCATTCCTGGATCCTGCAGTTAGTAAGAGTCCTCTCCCCCAACTAAATTAAAAGAGGGATATATATATATATATATACACATATATATCAAGAAAATGGATCACATAGTTGTAGAAGCAATTAAATTTAATTTGGTTTCACATCAGTGGATCAGATGTTAAGCTGGAGGTTTCTCATGACTCAAGTATCTTCAGGGACCAATTAACTCAGGATTAGTAGGTACACCAGAAGAGCAAAGGTAGAAGAATGCAATGTCAACAGGTTAGATGGTTGTTGATGGCTCTCAGAATTGGCAGACTGGGTAAAATCCCAAGAACCAGAGGTCAACAAGCCACACCAAAGCACAAGCAAGTTTTCCATAACTTCTAGTTACATAGGAACTAGGCCACACTCATGAGGAAACCTTTCCATTGCCTTAGGGATGTGACCTGAGTAAGGGGGACTGCATGCCACCTTATTCTTACAACTGCATAGATAAGCACAGCAGAACCCACTATAGAGTTGATTACATTCTATTAGGTGACATCGTGAGGAATTATGAGACATTCACTGCCAAACAACAGAGAATCCTGGCCCAACCAAGTTGACACAAAACTCAGCTATTACAATAATCTTGATACATTGTCTCTAAGGACACAGGATGCTCATGAAGTATATCATAAAGAGGCTTTTTAAAAATGACAAGTATGTGGTTGAGCAAAAGATCATGCATGAAAGGTGTGCTGAAGAACGTTTCCCAATCGCAAGGATTCATCTGTTCATTCTTCAAGGATATCAAGAGCTGTACTATGTGAAAATTTCATTGGGAAACCATACCTCATTCACCCTACAGCCCTGATCTTGCCTGCAGACTTCTGTTCTGTTCTACAAACTGAAAAAAATAAGTAAAAGGGACACATTTGAGCCCACTGAGGATGCCAAACTTGTGTTTTGGTGTGGTGTGGGTTGTAGGGCGGAGAATTCTGCAGGGAAGAGTTAAGAGGGGTGGCAACACCATCTTCAGAAGTATATACACCTAAATAAGAGGATATGTCAGGAAACAATAGCGTCATATTTTGGTACTTTTGTTCTTAAAGGTTTCTTTAATTCTGTAGCAATACTTTTGACTTATCCTCATATATCTGAGTATATGGGTAAGTACTATTCTCTCTGGAGCCCTGGCATCACTATCTGCACAGAAATGGATTTTCCTAAATTAACACTATGCTTAGCTTGCTTAGTTCTTTTTCCAGTATGTTTAGTTTGTTTAGTTTTGAAAGTTCTCATTTTTCTTACATTTGCATTTTGAAACACTTTTAGATTTACAGAAGAGCTATAAGTACGGTACAGGGAGTTCCTACATGCCCAATACCAACATCTTACATAATTATAGTACAATTATCAAAACTTAACATGGGAACAATAACATTTACCAACTACAGACTTAATTCAGATTCCATCAGTTTTTCAAATTATGCTCCTTTTGTGTTCCAAGATCCATCCCAGGATACCCATACTGCATTAATATTCTGTTTTTAAATAAACACACACACACCTAAAAATACATATCCTTTTAGGAGATGCAGAGGGCAAGCTAATAGATGTTCTGGACAATTTGCAATTCCATCCAGAAAAAACCTCTATCACTTCTCTATCAAAGCCCTTAATTCATGACACCTCATCACAATTATTTTGAGAAAATATGTCTCACTTTAGCACTTCTCACAGTAGTACAAAGGGATTTTACATGTGGGTTATTTTGGCGGCCAATATTATGAGGGTGATAAAATGAGAGGAGTGGCCTTCCTTGTTGGTTTTCTGTGCTTCACTTGCCTTCCAACTGTATTTAAGCTTTCCACTACACGTTGTGATGTTTGACTTCCACACCACCCACACCAATGGGGTAGGGATGTTTTTCATATTTATTTGGCTTTGGGCTGAAATTAAGTGTCTTAATCTTACCTAAATTGATTTGATTGTTTTGGCTCTTTCATCTTATCAAGAGTGGGAAGGGAAAGCAGAGTATGACATTCATTTATTTATCCAATGAATAATTTTAATTTAAAAAATAACTCCGACTTAATGTGGGCATATTATGTGCCAAGAAGTCTTTGAATGGTGTAAGCAGTTAGTCACTTGACTATAGACAGAAAGGTTAGCAGATTGAACCCACCCAAGGGCACCTTGGAAAAAAAAACTCGTAACTTGCTTCTGAAAGGTCTTGACCTTGAAAATCCTAAGGAGAAGAGTTCAGCTCTACAACATATGGAAGAACCGTGAGTCGGAATCAACTCAATAGTACTCCATCTATAACTGGTTTGTATTCTGTGCCATGAAAGTCAACAAAATTCTTTGCACATGTTGTTTCAATCAGTCGCAACAATCACATGAGGTAAGAATTACAATTACCCTGACTTGATAGGGCTGCAGGGAGTGAAGGTGGGGCACAGAGGGTTGGAGAGGTTAAGGAACTTCCCCCTAGTCACAGCAGGTTGAGCAGTGGATCCAGGACTTAAGTCCAGGTCTGTATGATTTTCAAAGTTGGTCCTTGTGATAGGTAGGATTATTGTGCTAACCTGGCCAATAAACATATGTGGGGTTAATAAAGTTGCAGTTTGATTGAAGGGCAAGGAGATAAATGGCTCTAGTTTTCTGGTGATCGGACCTTAGCTAGTTCTCTCTCTCAACTGGGGTGCTACACTGCCTGTAGAATGCCCAACCCATGGACTGTGTCACCCTAGTTTAAGGTTACTTTAAGACCTGCTTCGCCACACTGCTGGTGTATACATCACTGGAGCTGGGGACTGTCGGACCCTGTCATCCGGCTGACTGTTGGTGACCTGCCTTGCTGTTTGCTGCTTATATTGCTATACAGAAGATTCAGCTGTCTGCTTCCTTGACTTGCCCCCCGCAGCCCTCAGGAGCTGAAGGACTGTCAGTGTATTAACTGCCACACAGAAATGAGTTGAACTAAGTTATTTGTACTGCTCTGTGGATTAATTAGCTGTTCATTTCTTATGTTTCATCTACCTATAAAATCATAAGTGTCAAAAAATCATAAGTGTGCTGGTTTTGTTACTCTAGAGAACCCTGTCTAACTCTTCTTGGAAAGTATGATCTAATGCCTCTCTAAGCACCTGTCTGTCACATGTCAAACACTGTGCAGGTTGCTAATCAGAGATATAACAGTAAACAAAATATGTAGCCCTTAGCCTCTTAAAGGAACCCTGGTGGAGCTGCTATGTAAATGCTGGACTTATAACTGCAAGGTCAGCAATTCAAACCCACCAGACACTCCACAAGAGAAAAATAAGACTATCTACTCAGGTGAAGATTTACAGTCTCAGAACCCCATATAGGTCACTATGCGTCAGAATAGACTTGATGGAAGTGGGTTTGTCCCCTTGAGTCGCACAATTTTGTTGGGAAAGAAGAATACAGCCCTCTCTTCTCGGACAGGGCCACTAAGAGTAAGAATTGACTCAATGGCAGTGAGTTTTATTTTGTTGATTCCCCCCTCAGATGTGCTTTGGCTTGCTTACAAAACAAAGTTCTCAGGAAATGGAAGAGGTAAGTTCCTTTTCTAAATCTTTAGAACAAAGTCTTTTCCTCCATGCACCTTAAGAATACCTAGCAATTATGAATAGACATAAGCTATTGACATGGTTTTTCACTGTGTTGGATGTGGGTGTTGCCAGTGCACTCTGTCTCCTTTGAGGAGAAACGATAGGAAAGATCATTTTAAAATACATCTAAATATGGGGCTGAGCCCCGGTGGCGTAAGTGGTTGAGTGCGCGACTGCGGCCCGCGGGCTTGACGGTTCAAATCCAGTGGCAGTTCTCAGGAGCAGCACTTAGTGCCCACGACCACCAGAGGCCCCCACAAAAAAAAAGTTTAAAAAAATACATCTAACGAAGAATAGAATAGAATCAGCTGGTAGAAACCTGCTCAATCCCATACACGATCATTTCAATCCTCTCTGTGCACCTGTAAGCTGGTGAGCTCTGAGGGAGTCTTAAGGATCCCTGATAGTAAGTAAAGTGCTCCCCTACTAACCAAAAGAATAGTGATTCAAATACACCAGCTGCTCCATGGGAGAGAGATGAGGCAATGTACTTCCATAAAGTTTACAGCCTTGGAAATTATACAGGGCGGTTCTACTCCATCTTCTAAGGTCACTAACAGTCAGGATTTTAAGGGAGCGTCAAATGGTCCACTACTGCAAGTTAATTGGCATATATAACACAGCATTTTCCCTTTTAACAACTTTGAGTACAATGCAGTGGCATTAATCACATTGATTAACATGCCCCACCCAGGACTTTAATGGAAGTCTGTTGTGTGCTGAGAAGTTTACCCTGATTCATATCAAAACTATTGGACAGAAACCCTTATTTCAGTCAATCTGATTTCTCTCTATTTCACCTAGAGATTTCCCTGCATACAGTCACTTTTTAAGTTGTTTCCAAAAGGTTTTTGAAGGATCTTGAATATGACAACCAGGTAACAAACAGGGAATACCCTCAGCAACCATCAGAGCCCCAACCAGGAGGGAAATTCTTTGCTCCCTGGAAGGCAAAAAAATAAATAAAAAGCTAAGCACCCCAAAGTTGCTTAAAGCCAGAGGTCAGCCTGTTGATTGTTACTGAATCCCCTTGACCATTGATCAGCAGCTCCAATTGCTGTGTAGAAGCTGATCCTTCCCTGGTCCCATGTCAATCCACCCATGGAAAACCTTGTCTCGCTGACCTCTGGGGACCTGGAGTCAATAGCAGACCACGTGGGCAACTTGGTGCAGATATAGGCACTAGCCACGCAATGCTTTTCCCCATTTAAAACAATTGTTCCTTACTTCTTCCTCCTACAGAACCCTTCAACCATGCACATCCTTCTCCTTCATGTAGCATGAGCATACACATACCAACCCTGCCCAAAGATCAGGAATACCACCCAAAGTCTGGTTTTCTTTTCTCCTTTGGGGCATTTGAATTTTACTTTTATTGTATTTTTTTCTATTTTCCTCTTTACCTCTCACCTCCTCTTCCTGTGCAGCCCCATAACCCCGCGGACATGCAAGATATAGGCAAGTCACACTCACTCAAACCAGGTTTTCCCTTTTAATATTTTTAAGTCAGGTGTTCTTACCCTTTCCCTTCTCCTTTCCCCAGTCTCACCCACATTCACACTGCCATAGTAATGGAACGCCATATACATAGCCAAGCTATGCCTGTCTGTTTACCCCTTTTTTCCCTCTGCATATATAAACTATCCCTTCATTCTTTGGTGTTTTTGTTCCTTTGTTTTCCTCCATTCTCCTTTTTCTTCCCCCTCTCTTTTCTCTTTTTTATTCTTTCTACCTTTACTGAGCACATACTAAAAATGCACACAAAATCTTCTTCTGCTTTCATTATTTGCTTATACTTTTATCCTGCCCCCATCTCTTTCTGCTCTAGCTTCTTTTCCTAGTGAAATATACCATGATACCTAGTAAGTCTTGGTACCCTTCTTGAAATAATTTTCCCATTCCTTTTACAAACCTTTTGGACTTAACCTTATTACTCTTTGTCTCTACTTCCCCTCAAGCTTCCCCACTTAACCCACATCTCTCCCCTTTTCTCCATGTCCCTGCTCCGTGTTTTCCAACTGCAATTAGACTTTCCCCTGTAACTCCACAGAGGCAACTATCCCGAGGGGACCCAGCAACACAAAACCACTAATAACAGCTCCACAAGGCTATGGCAATGCAGTCAACCACATACACACAAAGATCAATTAAAACTAACTCAAGCCGAAATCATCTAAGCCCAATGGAGTGCTCTGAAAAAGGGAGCAAGAGGTCCTGGAACTGCCATAAACAATTAAAAACAAGGCCGGGTAAGTTGCTTCAAGAGATGTGGTAAATGCTCAGGAGAACATCAGAAAGAATGAAAAATGAGAAACCCTAAGTCCAAAGGAATACTGGAAGATAAACACTAAGATGAGAGAATCAGACCTAAATAGTAGAACATGCAAAAACAAATCAGTGAGTTTGAACACAATTACTCTGACTACACCCAATGGGAGAAACAATCAACCAAATAAGCAAAGGAATCTGAAGAAAGTCTGAGAATGATGTAGGACACTACCAAGGAAAACACTACCTATATCTCATTGGGATCCCACAGCAAGAAGAAACAAACAAAAATTGACTGAAAAATAAGTACACAAAAGCAGAAAATGTTTGCCAGTTGATTATGGTGATTATTGTATGACTTTTTATTATGACTGAAGTATTTAATTGTAAGATATATGAATTGTAAGTCAAGAAAACACTTTTAAGAATACATTCACCATGCCACGCAACAATCACTTGATTTACAAAAGGTTTTCATTACCCTACACAGATATTCAATATCTCTTCAGAAAGAGCTCCCCATTGACCATGTGGATAGCAACAGTTCAATGTTTATCCATAAGTATCACTAGGGTGTCTTATGAAAAGTCAAAATGGAGACTATTGGAAAAAACAATAACAATAAAAGACAAAACCCATAACCATTGAGTTAATACTGACTCACTGTGACCTTATAGTGCAGAGTAGAATGTCTGGTGGGTTTGAGGCTGTAAATATTTGTTTTTTGTTTTTTGGGGGGGCATCACTGCCTCTGGTGGTCATGGGCACTACCCAGTGCTGTTCCTGAGAGCTGCCACTGGATTTGAACCACCAAGCCCGCAGGCTGCAGTCCCACATTCAACCACTTACACCACCGGGGCTCAGCCGGAGGCTGTAAATATTTATAGGAACAGAAAGCCTCATCTTTCTTCCATGGATTGCATCCATTGATTCTACAGTTTGCAGCCCAATTTCTAACCTACGACATCATGAACATCCTTAGGAGACGTTATACAAGTTACAAATGGGCAAGGTGATTTTGAAGGTAAAGTGCTGGAAGAACTAAACCTCAGGACATGATAGCCATCATCATCTCTTTCTCTCCCATGGCCAAAATAATCAACTAAATCATCAAATGCCCTAATGCAGTGGTTCTCACTGCTAGCTGCTCAGTAAACCACTGGGGAAATTTCAAAATCACTATGGCTTGTATCTCACCCTTTGAGAGTGTAATTGAATTGGTTAGAGGTGTGGCCTGGACTTTGGATGTTTTCAAAGATCTCAAGGTTATTTACTGTATAGACAAGTTTAGGGACTGCAGCTTAATCAGAGGATCACCATGCTGGTTGCACGTTAGACTCATTAACGTGATTCTTTTTAACATTCCAGTGCTAGAGCCACATCCCAGAACCAATAGATCAGAATAGCCTGGAGTATAGTTCAGAAACCAAAATTTTGTACGAGCTCCCCAGGTGATTCCAATATGTGATTAAGATCAGGAGCCACTGCCTTGAATGATGGTTCCACTTGCCAGTAAGCACTGGACTACTAAATACAAGGTCAACAGTTCAAATCCACCAGCCACTTCGCAGGGGTAGCTGAGCTATCAGATTCCATAAGGATTTACTGCCTCAGAAACCTGAGCTTCACTTTGAGTAGGAATCAAATCAATGACAGGTGTGCCTTGAGCAAAGATGACCTGATGGTACAAAGGCTAAAGTGTCCGGCTGCTAATGGAAAGATCAGTGGTTTGACTCTCCCAGCTGTTCCATGGGAAAAGAATATAACACTCTGTTTCTGAAAAGATTTATGTCCTTGGAAAGTCTACAGAGTAATTCTATTTTGTCCTATAGGGTTACTCTAAATCAGATCCCATTCAACAACAAGGAGCTTTGGGTCATGGCCTTGGGTAAAACTCAAAGGCTGAGATATAGGCAGTGATAAACTACTCTTCAAATGAGCCTGATAAGAAGCTAGTTCTAGAAGACAAAGTCAAAAGCAGGCTCAGAACAAGCCCTTAAAGCAACTGTCCTATTTTAATATTAAAATAGGCTCACTTTCCTCTTCTGGATACCCACTTTTGTAGAGTTTATTTCCACTCATAACATGCCTCTATAAGTTTCCAAGGCTGTATATCTTTGTAGGTTCTGACATCCTCAACTACTGAGGAAGACAGCCTCATCTTTCTCCCTCAGAGTGTTTGATGGGTTCAAATTACTGAACTGTTGGCTAACAGCCTAACACTTACCCACTGTGCCCCTAGAGTTTCCTGCTTGGGGATATGGTTGATAATTATAAGACTTGGCCAAAATTATATAACTAATCCCACTCTGAGGTATATGGGGCAGGGGGCTTCAAAAAGTTTATGGGAAAAGCCTATTATCTTTAAATTTTATTTTATTTTTTTAATTAAAATCATTTTAATGTGGGCTCGTACATCGTTTTTCACAATACATAAATAAACATACTGTGCCAAGCACTTTCACATGTCCACTGCTGTTATCATTCTCCAATCATCCGCCTTTCCCCTTGAGCCCCTGGTATTGGCTTTTCTATCCCTTCCCCTCAAATTTAACTTTTAATAAATTTTCTGAAGCTCCCTTTATATTCTAGACATATAAGAGTAGTGGCTTGAGCGGACATTGCTGCACCATTGGTATTGCTCATAATAACCAAAAGATGGAAACAACCTAAGTGCTGTGAAATGGATAAGCAAATTGTGGTTCTTCCATACAGTGGAGCACCGTGCAACAATAAAGATGACTGACAAAGAAGAGAAGGAATGTAGAAGATGGCTGGATCTGGAGAACACTGGGTTGAGTGAAATAAATCAAACACAAAAGCAAAAATATTGCACGACATCACTTTCATAGTGTATACACAGAAAGCAATGTTCTTTTATGGCCGCAAAGGAAGGGATGTGAGGGACAATCACTCCACAGTTGCTTGTTGGGCACCACTGGGTTGGTCCCAACATAAAGCAAAGCCCCCACAAGGACACCGCCAATTCTCAGCCATTCTCACAGTGGTTGCTACACCTGGGCCCATTGTTGCAGCCACTGCGTCAAGTACGCCCATCTATCCCATTGAGGATCTTCCTCTCTTTCACTAGCCCTAACTTTAGTAAGAGTGAACAATTGAGAATGCGCCTCCTGTTGCAATGGGACATGAAGGGCACAGAATTTCTTATGGAGTTGTCTTGTCAAAAATAATTGAACGTCCTCTAACCACACTTGTATCCCTAGCTCCCGGTTTAAAGGAGTGAAAGGAGCTAACCACAGCCACAGGGAAACAAAAGGAGTCCTGGTGGCACTCTGAGTTAGGTATTGGGCTGTTAAGCACAGAATCAGCAGTTTGAACCCAACAGTCATCTCACAGGAGACAGACAAGGCTGTCTGTTGTAAAGATTTACAGTTTCGGAACTCCTATATCAAGTCATTGGGAGTCTGAATCAACTTGATAGCAATGGCAGTAGGATAGGGAAACAAACTTTCTGGGTTTGCCTACAATTAGATTTTCCTAGCATTAAGAAATTTCCCATGATACATAGCTTTCAGTGGTAATACAAGGGGAGTTCTGGGCAAACTGGGATGCCCTATAATTAGGTAAATTCATAATGTGGGGGCAGGCTGGGTCTCTACAAAGTCAGTGTCATGAGAAAAAAAATGAACAGTGGGGAGACTATTTAAGAGACACTAAGGAGCCCGGTGTAACAGTTAGGCACTGAACTGCAAACTGAGAAGTAGGGGGTGGGAATCCACTTAGCAGCTCTTCAATATGTTCCTGTAAAGATTCTAGCCTATGGGGGCAGTTCTACCCTGTCATACAGACTCACCGTGAGTCAGAATCCATCTGATAGCACACAACAACAACAAAAAGGAGACAAAACAATCCAATGCAATGTGTGACCAGCCATAGAAGACATTTGGGGTCAGTTAGAAAAATGTGAATGATATAAAGCAATGCCACTGAGAATGCTGCATTATACACATAAATCAACTCTGGTACTCAGCGCACCATTTAGCTTAGCTGACTTTTTAAAAAATAAGACTATGAAATGAAAGACAGGGCACGTCAATATACATTGTGATACTTGCTCCTAACACTGTGAACTAGCAAGCTGTCTTTAGATCATACTTCAGATAGCACAGAACTAGATATTAGATGATCTTAGTGAACACTGAAAGACATTGTTCATTTTCTCAGTGGGGTTTGCAGTTATGTAGAAAAAACTTTCTCACTCTTAGAAGACACATGCAAAGTTATTTAAAGGTGAAGTGTCGTGATGTCTGTAGCTTACTTTCAAATGGATTATCAAAAAAACTGCACATGCATATACACACAGGTCAAGCAAGTATGACAAAATTTCAATGCTTGGTGCATCTTAGTGGTGAACAGTCTGGCATTTACTGATGTCCTGATATGTGTGAAAATTATCATAACAAAAATGATGAAAGTTTGCTTCACAAGGCATAAGGCAAACAAAAAAAATGATCAGGAAACTTATATTTTTCATACTCACTGCGATCGAGTGTGTTCCAACTCATAATAGGACAGGGTATAACAGCCCCTGTGGGTTTCTCAGGAGGCAACTCTCTCTGCGTGTAGAAAGCCTCATCTTTCTCCTGCAGAGCTCCTGGTGGTTTCAAACTGCTGATACTGTAGTGAAAAGCCCAACTTGCAACGATTCCTATATGAAGTCATTAGATAGTCCATGGCTACATAAGACAAAAAGGTAAGTAATACGAGTAAGTCACAAGAGAGAAGTAAAAAATGCCTTCCAAGCTGAGAAAACAGAACCCGAAAAGGATCCAAATAGAAAGCATTCAATATAGCTATAGTACAGAAGAGTCCCCAGGTAATGCAAACAGTTAAACTGCTTGCCAATTAACCACACAGTTGGATGTTCAAATGTGCCCATGTGAAGTAAGCCCGGCAGTTTAATTCCCCCAAATGAACCAGTAAAAACTCTATGGAGTACAGTTCAACTCGAACACACATGGAGTCACCAGGGACCAGAATCAAGACAAGGGCAAGTGGTAAGACTACAGAGAAATGTTGCTTCCTGAATTATTAAGAGGGCTTTAGGGTACCTCAAGAAGCTGAGACTTTCTGATGTACAATGAGTTTCTATGAGTCAGTGCCGACGTAATGGCCCCTAACAACAACAACAAACACAGCGATTTTAAGCAATGAAGAGTCATGACCAGATTGACATATTACCAAAATCACTCAGCCGTTCAGAGTGGAATGGAAAGGGGCCAGTGTAATGAGCAGAAACATGGCTCTTGAAATAATAATCTGAATGAAGATGGTGATAACCTGCAGAGATGGAGGCCTGATGACTAATTGGATGGGAGTGGGAAGGAACAGGAAAAGAATGACTCAAAAGTCACTTCTCAGCTTCAAGCTAGGGTGACTAAATATATTGGCATATTCATCAAAATAGGAATATAAGAAGAGCAGGTTTAAGGAATAAATGAGAAGCATCAAACATTAGGTTAATTGTGGAGTACTATAAGGTATTCAGGTAGAATCTATCTCATAGGCAGCTGTCTAAGATAATAAGAAAGGCAAACAAACAAAATCTCTAGTTTCCAATTCAAGCAAGTGGTAAATGATATTGCCATCCACTAATATGGGGAACAAAGGAGGAGAAAATATAGTGGCCTATAAAAAGAACATCTAAAAAGAGCATAACTCCATTATATAATATTGTTTAAAATGTTGTCATTGCTAGCTACTGTCAACTCACGACTACCCAGATGCACGATGAAACAAAATGCTGTCCAGTCCTGCACTAGCCCCATGATCAGTTTATCCATAAGATTTCCATTGGTTTATTATTGGAAATCAATCAAGACGTTCTCCTTTGGCAGTCTTCAGTCTGCAAACTCTGTTTATCATCATAGCAACTCACAAGCCTTCCATGACCGTGGGTGGTGGTTGTATGTTAGGCACAGGATTCCAAGCTGAGTCCCTACAGCATGGAAGACAAGATTTCTACCGCAGAACTACCAAGATCTCATAAAATGAAAAATAGGGAAGTGGAAGGGAAAATGAATCTGACCATTATAAACCAAAATGTTTATTGTATTAGATAATTTCCTTCTAGTACTTCTAAAACAGATATGTATATAGTGAGTAATTTTAACAACCATATCTTTCAAAAGAGGAGATCTCTTTAGTAGTATTTAGGATTAAGAAGAATTAAAAGTACCCGTTGACCTAATATCATTTTATAAATCAAACAATGTTTGCTGAGTTACATGCTCTTAGACTGTTAAGAGTCAATGTATATTCTAAATTGTTTAACAAGCATCCAAGGGAAAATGTTGAATGTGCAGTTTCAATATTCAGTTTTTTATAATATACACAATCAATGTTCATGGAAGCACCAGTCAAGAATGAGAATTCCAACAGAGAGGATGATGGAACAGACCCCAATCCAAGCTATGTTGACCCCCTGCCCAGAAGAAGGCAATACAGAGGACAGGATTGAAGATATAGCTGAGAGAAAGAGGTAGGTTTGTCCAGACCACATGGGAGCAAAGTAATGGGGGGGGGGAGAGAGAAAGCACCTCATCATGGCCCACCAAGCCCCAATACACAGAGAGGACCATGGGACTGACCCCACCATAAAACATGGCTTTCCTTCACCTACAGTGCTATGGGGGAATACCAGGGACACTATGTGGAAAGTGTGCCCGGTCTGCCCATGCACAGTGAGCAAGACACAAAGGGAGTACAATAGGGCAGTAAGGGGAGCAAAGTAACCAAGTCCCAGAGGAATCCTGAAAATGGACTTAGATTTGGGGAACACGGCTTGACACCTCATCAGACTTTATCAGAAAACATACCTAAGAATCAGCAGACACGCCTGGAACTGTAGGGGTTTTTTCTTTTGTTTTGTTTGGATTGGCTTTTTTTATTTTCTTTTTCTTTTGCCCTATGTCTATCTACATAAGATAGGCAAGAAGAACAACAATTCTGGGGGAGACATGGGAAAGGAAGGAGTGGGGAGGGGGTGTGGAGAGACAAGAAAATCAGAGCTAAGGGAAGAACAAAAGATCTAAGATTGATGGCGAGGAAAATATATAATACCTGGTAGATTTTGAGGAAGTGTAATGTATTCGAGAGGAATTACTGAGAGCTGAATAGAGGATGAGCATGATAGTGGGATCAGAGGAAGGTGAAAGGAAATAGAGGGAAGAAATTGGAGGCAAAGAAGAGTAGATGGTGCCTGGCTACCAAAGGTTATAGCATCTGGGGTCTTAAAGACTTGAAGTTAAACATTAGGCATCTAGTAGGGAAGCAACAAAGCCCACATGGAAGAAGCACACCAGCCTGTTTAATCATGAGATGTCCACAGGATCAGGTCTCAAAAGATCCAAAAACATACAACTATATTGATGCAAATGTGGAGGCGAGGAGAGGAGACCCAAAGTTCCTCTGTAGGTAACTAGTTGTTCCTGCCCACAGAGAATGGTTACAAGGAAGGACTGACTCAACCAAGGTGTGGTATAGCACCGACGAATCACACATCATTTCTCTAGTTACTGAATACTCTCCCACCCCCTATTACCATGACCCAGTTCTACCTTACAAATCTGGCTAGACCAGAGAACACACATTGGTGCAGATAAGAGCTCTCAACACATGGAATTCAGGACAGATAAACCTCACAGGAACAATAATATAAGTAGCAATATCACGAGGGGAGGGGGATGGCTGGAGAAGAGGGAGAAAGGGAGAACCCATTACAAGGTTGGATATATAGCCATCACCCCCGAAAGGGACACATAACAGAAATGTGGGTGAAAGGAAGGGAGACATCAGACAGTGTAAGATACAAGAGAATAGGAATATATAATTGGTCAAGGATTCATGAGGATGGGAGGATGAGGGAAGGAGGGGGAAAAGAGGAACATATACCAAAGGTTTTAGTAGGACATGTTTTGGAAATGATGATGGCAACATATGTACAAAAATTCTTGATAAAATTGGTGTATGGAATGTTATAAGAGCTGTAAGCACCCCCAATAAAATTATTTTAATGAGAATTACAAAACATGCTCATGTAGATCCTTTCACGGATCAAGAGGCGGTTGTGCAAACAGAACAAGGGCATATGGTATAGTTTCAAATCAGAAGAACTGGGTGTCAGGCTTGTATCCTGTCACCATAATTATCCAATCTGTATGCTGAGCAAATCAGAGAAGCTGGCTTATGTGATGAGTAATGTGTGTGTCAGAGAGGGTTCTCTAGAGAACTAAAATCAGAACACTAGTAATTCTCTTTATATATTTATATAGAAAGAAGAGTATATAAGAAAGAAACAGTTAAGTAATATATAAAGCAGTACAAATTGCTCGGTGCAACTCACTTGCGTGAGACAACTAGAAGACTGGCAGTCCTTCAAGTCTTGGGGGCTGCTGAGTAGTCCTCTGTAGAGCAATTCAGGCTATCTGGTCACAGGCAGCAAACAGCAAAGCAGGTCACCAACAGTCAGCCAGATGACAGAGTCCAACAGTCCCCAGCTCAAGTGATGTATATCCCAGGAGCGTGGCGAAGTAGGGCTTGAAGGAACCTCAACTCACAGCAACACAGTCCACGATTAGGTGTCCCACGGGTAGTGTTGCTTGGAGGTCAAGGCACAGGACGAACAAAGCTGCTGTCTGGTCTGAAGATCTGAAAGCAAGAGAGAGAGGGCGGGACTCGCTGAGCCCTTCCTACCTCTGCCCTTCAATTCATCCCATGTATTGATTGGTCGTGCCGTCACAACGGACCCACCAATCATCTGTGGCCATGTTGGCATAACAAATCTGCCCATGACAATGTGGCATCAAGACTGGAGGAAGGCTTATTAATAAGCTACCACATGCCCATGACACAACCTTGTTTGTTGAAAGTGAGGACTTGAAGCACTTGTTGATAAAGATCAATGATAACAGCCTTCAGGAAGGATTGCAACTCAAAGTAAAGGAGACTAAAATCTTCGTAACTGGACCAATAGGTGACATCATGATAAATGGAGAAAAGGTTGAAGTTGTCAAGGATTTTGGTTTGCTTAGGTCTATAACCAGTGCTCGTGGAAGCCAGTCAAGAGATCAAAAGGTGAGTTGCATTAGGTACACAAGACTTCATTAGAGTATTGAAGGGCATGGATGTTACTTTGAGGACTAAGGTGCACTTGACCCCAAACCATGGTATTTTCCATTGCTTCATATGCATGTGAAAGCTGGACCCTGAATAAGGAAGACTGAAGAAGGATCTATCCATTTGAATTGCAGTGCCGGAGAAGAGTCCTGAAAGTACCATGGACTGCTCAACAGACAAACCGACCTGTGTTGAAAGAAGGAAGGGCAGTGTGCTCCTCTGAGGCAAGGATGGCAAGACTTTGTCTCACAGACTTCGGACATATTGTCAGGAGAGACCCGTCGCTGGAGAAGGGCATACTTGGTAAATTGGTGGGACTGTGAAAACAGAGGAAGACCTTCAAAGGGATGGGTGGACTTAGTGGCTACAACAATGAGCTCAGGTCTAGAAACAATTGTGACGATGCAGGACTGTATGGCCTTTCATTCGACTAGACATAGGGTCACTATGGGTCAAAGCCAATACGATGGCACTGAGCACACAACAGAGTTAATGAAAAACATTTTCAATATATACTCGTATATAAACAGAAGTGGTCTCAGGGTGTGCAATGTATATTAGTGTCAGACCTGCCCGTTTCTAAAAGTTCAGCCTTAACAGATAACCTGTGGTCTTCAACGAGGCTGTGCATGAAGGAAGAGGACACCAGCTCCCAGTGTGCTTTGGGAAGGGAAAAATCAGTTTGTTTCAAGCCAAAGCATCTTAGCAGAGTTTGGAGGACAGCATAAGCCAGGATCAGGTTCTAATAACAGGTCTCAAAAACAGAAGAAGTCATGGGAACACGTCTTACATTTTAAGCCCCTCCTCTGGATCTACAGCTTCAGAAAGCTAGGGCTGCCATGTATTGAATGACCGAATGGCATGGATTTTGCATGTTGGGGTTTGGACTTCAGCACCCCTCTGTGTTTCTCATGATGGTGGCTGTGTGCCATTTAAGAACTTCTACTCATGATCCCTTACAGGACAGAGACCTGCCCCATAGAGTTTCTATGGCTGTCATCTTTAAGGAAGCCCTCTGCCACATCTTTCTTCCTCTGTCTAGCCAGGGAGTTTGAACCACTGACCTTTCAGTTAGCAGCAGAACTACTTTGTCATGGGCTGGCATGGGGCTGTGTTTCTTTCTGCTGTACAGAGGCTCATGACAAGTCAGAACCAACTCAATGGCATCGAACAACAAAATGATAATGGCATTACCTCATCGTGACTTTATAGGACAAAGTAAAACCATCCCTGGAAGTTTCTGACGCTAACTTTGACACAACAGAAAGCCTCATCTTTCTGCCTAGGAGTTTCTGGTTGCTATGCATCTGAATCAACTCAATGGGAGCAAGTTTGGTTTTAGAAAGTAACTACCTGGCTCTTTTGGTGTGGTGTGTGTGTGTGTGTGTGTGTGAAAAGTTGTCACTTGAAACCCACCCAAAGGCGCCTCAGAAGGCAGGCCTTTCAAAAGATCGCAATCTTGAAAATTATATTGAGCAGTTTCTCTTCTCCGCAGTAACTGCAAAAAATAATAAGCAGTTTGGGTTTTTTTAAGCCATGCTCCTCACAGAAATATAATCTATGTGAAGCTAGAAGTGAGGAAAAACAGCCTTAATAATTACCTCGGGGCATGGCAGGGGGGATGGAGGAGCAAGGGGAGAGCTAATAGCACTGAGTACAAGAAAGAAGAAAATGTTCTGAAATGGACTGTGGTGGTGATTACACTGCTCCTCTTAATGTGATTGAACAATTGGATTGTAAGATAGGTCAATTATATGCCAATAAGACTATTCAAAACCCCCGCATGTGATTCATCTTTCAATTTCCCAAGTGTGACACAGTACAGACTCACTCTATGTGAGGATAAATATAAAAGCTTTGCTATAAAATCATAAGAAGTCTTATTAAACAAAGGATCAAAAGGTGAAGTTATTGTCTCTCGATATATTCACCACCCAGCTCTATACACTTCTGATAGAGTGGTATTTCCATCTTAATCACTCTTCCTAGAAGAATGCTGAACTCTCTAATTTACACTACATCAAAATGCAAGGGCAGCCTGGAGGTACTCAGATCATATTCCTTTGAAGGTTCTTTGAGTTTGGGGGTAAAAAAAAATGTCAAAAGGGGCAAAATTGAAGCTGGAGGGTCGATGTAGTAAAGTTTCAAAAAATACTAATAGGACAGCGCCCTGGCTGCCTTTGACAAATGAACAGGTGCACTGTTGTAAAGGGGAATTTTTTCCCTCAATACAACTTGCTTGGCTTTTCACCCCTCGCCATTGTAGTTTTCTAAAAAGTTTCTTCGGAGTAAGCCCCTAAAATTGTGTCCTTTGAGAAACAATCATCACTTTCTGAATTGACACCCCTCTTTCCCATGACCTTAGTAGGCTCAGCAGAGCCCCTCGGGAGGCAGTTTTGAAAGGACCTTTCTTTGAAGCCATCTTAATGAGAGTAGAACAAGTCTTGACTGAGAAGCACTAGTCTACAGTCATTCACAGAGACAGGTTTAACCCCATTTTTTTAGAATAAATGCATGCATATATGAACTGGAACCCTAACAGGAAGATTTTCTGACTTATCCTAATGTTTGGTGAGTAGAGCAAGGGACTCAGGTCACATACATTCTTGTAAGCATCACAGTGATCTACACAAGTGGCTAATTAGTAAAAGTTAATCTATTTTACTTTTTTCCAAAGCCAATTATATCTTCCTCTTATTTCAAAGGTCCAAAGAAAAGCAAAACGGAGATGCAATCCACACATAAAATCATATACAGACTCACCATTCAAACAAAAGTCACTACTGCTAACTTTTCCGGATACATATTTCTGAATGTATACACTTCAATTATTATTTTTTAAAAACAGAGTTACAGTTTTTAAACTGTACACACTACTTGCCAACCAGTTTTTTTCAGTTAACAAGACAAACACCTCTTCATAAAGTTGTGTATGTAAAGCTATCTGATTTATATTGGCTATCTGCTATTTCATTGAATGACTATAGATAGCATTATTTATCTAATTCATCATAACTGGAAATTTTTGCGTTGAACGTTTTGCAATTTCAAACAACCCCTACATGAATATTCTTATATATCTGCACACTTCCTTAGTTATATAGAAAATTACTGAGCAAAGGTACTTGTACATTTTCAGTCCCTAACACATGCACCACTAGACTGTTCTAAAAAAAGCTATACCAATTTATGCTCAAATCAGTGAAGTGCAAGAGTTTACTTAGTATTCCTCTGGCTAACACGAAATAGTATAAATAGCACTATTCCATTAAAACTAGGAACAAAACAATGGTCTTTGTTATCACTGCTGCAGTGATCTATTTTATAATCCAATATAATAAGAAAAAGGAAAGCATAAGTATTGAAGAGAGAGAAACTTTTTACATGACAATCAGATGATCTGTTGTCAAGAAATGTAAAATTCAATTGAAAATTAATAAAACTAATAAAAGAGTATAGGATAGCTGGACAAAAGGTCAACAATAAAATGATATGAAAAAGGTCGTGTTCATAATAGCAACCAAAAAATGATAACCATTTTATATATTTAAATCTATGACAAAGGGAAGAAATTACATAGCTTTGGAAAATTACCTAAGACTATAGTACCCTATTTTTTTTGCAAACAAAGCACTCACACATATAATGGTGAAATAAAGAAAAAATAGTGAAGTCTATGTATTGGTAAGAAGTGTATGTTGCCCATTTGATAAGGATGGGGCAGTTCATTGCAAGGTCAGTTGCTCAGTCAGGAACAGTTATAGCTCTCTGCTCCCATAAAGATTTCGCCTCTGAAAAGCCCAAAGAGCTCCTCTGTCCTAAGGGGTCTTTACAAGGCAAACGAAACTTGATGGCAATGGCCATATGTACAAATACTGATGCAGACTCTATATCAGTGGAGAAAACTGAAAGCAAAGTAAATCCTCTGTCATCAAATCAATCCAGAAGCCTGGCAGCTCTTTCTCCCTCTTCCTCCTCTTTCTCCCATGGAGCCACTGGTGGGTGTGAACTGTTGACCTTCGGGATTGGCAGCCCAACACTTTGCTGACCCAACACTGGGGCTCCTTTGACATTATAGAACCATCTCCAAAATCTCTTGGCTCACAATGAAACATGGCGAAGTGCAGCGTACATAGCATCCAGCTATTTATATCATTAAAGGTAGACAGGTGCCAGGGAAGGTAATGTGTGCACACGAACACACACACACACACACACACACACCATTCTATCTCTTAGAAAGCCACACAAGAAACTGGGTAGAGTGGTGAAATCTGAAAGACTGGAGGTCAGGAGTAGAAAACTCATTTTCACTGTACACTTTTTTAAAAAATATGTGAACTAATTTATATTATTTTTTACCATAGGCACATCATACCATTACTACATTTTTCAGGCCTTTGTGAAGCTGTGCTTATTATTTTATTGAGTATGAGTACTAACAGAATCCAAGGCTTATTTTTACCCACAGTAATTTATTTTTTTAATGCACTATTTTTCAAGCGGAATGTTTTCATTTGATTTTCAAAAGGTAGACAATGAAGTCTCCTTCCCACTCCCCTCTATCCAGTTCTTGTTCACTATGAGTGACTCCAAGGGGACACTTGGCTGCTATTCAAAAGGTCAATAGTTTGAACAAACAGCATACTCTACTTCAACAAGTTGTAGCAGTGTGCTTCCATAAAGACTATTTCCTTGGAAACCCATAGGCAGTTCTACTCTGTCCTACAGAGTCACTATGAGTGAGAATTGACTAATGTCAAATGGGTCTGATTTTTGTTTCATAGGTATTAGTTAGCAGTTCAAAACCACCATCGACCTAAAGCATTACAGTCTTGGAGCCCCACAGAGACAGTTCTACCCTGTCTTATAGGGTCATTATCAGTCAGAATTGACTCAGGTGCTATGAGTTTGAGGTTTAGAATTATTATCCATTTTTACATGACTTAGCAGTATCTTTATGAAGCTGAAACAAGTGTAAATTTAGTTTTTTTCTAATTGTCTTCTTTTTATTGCTTTTACCTAGCTGGGGGAACTTCCAAAGTATGTGGAAAACCAGAATTAAAAGAGAATTGAATTTTTAAAAACAAATGTTTCATCAGTAAGTGCTTCAAGTCCTCTTCACTTTCATCAAGCAAGGCTGTGGGATTCATACATCCGGGCTGTTAAT
This sequence comes from Nesogale talazaci, assembly GCA_004026705.1. Taxonomy (NCBI): domain Eukaryota; kingdom Metazoa; phylum Chordata; class Mammalia; order Afrosoricida; family Tenrecidae; genus Nesogale; species Nesogale talazaci. The sequence goes on along the minus strand of PVJH01002534.1, from coordinate 109,809 downwards.
GACTCTTCTTCCAATCCTGATGCCACATTCTTCTCCATCTTGTCCAGCATTTCAGCTTATTTGCCCAGGATACAGACAGAAATATATGTGTGTGTGTGTATATATATATGTATAAACGATAAACCCTGATGTACACCTTTCCTAATTTTAGAACATACAGAACCCTCGTGTTCCCCAGGCATCTTCCCCTTGGGTCTATGTACAAGTTCTGCACGCTCACTATTAAATGTACCCAAAATCCCATTCTTCTTAATGTTATCTGTAATTTCTAATAATACACAGAGTTGGATGTCTTTGTCTAGGCAGTAACACCCAGGGAGCCCTCGGACTGGCATTCTTTGCTTTCAGCCAAGAGCCATCTGACATCAGCACTGATCTCCCTCATTACACAGCCTCTTCTGGATCCAACTGGAATCTCAGGCAGGTCTCTGATAATATCCTGCTGCAATCAATTTTAAATTATCTTCAGAAATGTCCTATTTGCATGTAATAGACACAAATCGAAACCACAGTGAAATACCACTCCACACCCACTGGGATGACTATTATCAAAAAGGCAGAAAACAGGAGTTGGGGCGAGGACATCAAAAAACTAGAATCCTTATAGCTCACTGTTGAGATTGTAAAATGGTGTAGCCCCTTTGGAAAACAGTTTGGCAGTTCCTCAAAATGTTAATCACAGATTCCAAATGTCTGCACATTTTTGATTCAATGAATATGTACTGTATCCATACAGTAAATATCAACTGGTCCTAAGAAGGAGTGAAGTACTGATAAATGCAACAACATGGATGAGTCTTCAAAGTATGATTCCAAGTGATAGAACCCCGTCAGAAAGGTCCATAAATTGTGTAATATCTTTGATATGAAATGTCCAGACAAAGGAAACCATCTAGATACCAAACCGAACTAAACTCACTCCCACTGAGTTAATTCTAACTCACAGTGACCCCATAGGTCAGAGTAGGACTGCCCCTTTCAGTTTCCAAGATTTTTCAAATCTTTAAAAGAGTCAACTTCATCTTTCGCTCACAGAGCAGCTGGTGAGTTTATAGCACAGACCTTCTGACTCGTAGAGGGAGAGAGATAAAAAACAGACGAGTGCTGCAGGGCACTGTCCTTCGGCTATGAAAATGCCCTAACCTAGTGATAAATGCTAAAAATCACAGAACCGTACACTCTAAGCAGGTGATTCAGATGATGTATGAGTTAGAGTTCTAAAGACCTGTTTTAAAATGCCAATAAAATGTGCGTAATAAAAGTACAAAAGTCAAAAGCACAAAGACAAGAGACAAAATAAAACCAGAAAGAAAAAAATGCAGTGCATGTCACAAAGATTCTTTCTTCCTATTATATAATGGGTTCCTGGAAATGTACAAAAAGAAAGTCAATGGGCCAGTAGGAAAAATAAGCAAAAGATATGGAAAGGTACGTTATAAACAAGCATGGATGATGCACAATCTCTCACGATAAGACGAATGCAAATTTAAATTACTCTGAGAAACCATTTTTTTCATGTCTCAGATTGGCAGAAATTCAAAAGTATAATGAAACATTTTTTTAGGCATCACTGCCCTCTGATGGTGGGAGTAGGAGGCCCAGCCTTTGCTCCTGTGGAGCTGGAATTGAACCTCCATCCCAGTGAGCTGCAGTCCTGCACACAACCACTACACCACCGGGGCTCAGCCCAATGAAACATTTTATAGACAATACTATGGGAAAACATGAATTCTGAAAAATTATTGATGAATGTATACATTGGCACCATTCTCATGGAAGGAAATTTAGCAACAGAGTGTAATGGGTAGGTTTGTTATGCCAACATGGCCACAGAAGATTGGTGGGTCTGTTGTGACGGCATGGCCAATGAACACATGGGATGAATTGAAGGGCAGAGATAGGAAGGGCTCAGCAAATCCCGCCCTCTATCTCTTGCTTTCAGATCTTCGGACCAGAAAGCTGCTTTGTTTGTCCTGTCCCTCAAACTCCAAGCAACACTACCTGTGGGACACCCAATTGTGGACTGTGTTGCTGTGAGTTGAGGTTCCTTCAAGCCCTACTTCGCCATGCTCCTGGGATATACATCACTTGAGCTGGGAACTGTTGGACTCTGTCATCTGGCTGACTGTTGGCGACCTACTTTGCTGTTTGCTGCCTGTGACCAGATAACCTGAATTGCTCTACAGAGGACTACTCAGCAGCCCTCAAGACTTGAAGGACTGCCAGTCTTCTAGTTGTCTCACGCAAGTGAGTTGCACCGAGCAATCTGTACTGCTTCATTGATAGTTAACTGTCTCTTTCTTATCTTATATACCTTTCTCCATATATAAATATATAAAAAGAATTACTAGTGTCCTGATTTTTATTTCTCTAAGAGAACCCTGCCAGACATAAGTGGTACCGGGAGTGCTTCTAGAGAAATAAAATCATAAATATGTGTCTCTTTGATTAGTTCTCCAATCTGAGTAGTCTTAAGAGCACTGGTGATGCTAAATCTAGACCTAAATCCATGGGTAATTTTGCCAATCCTACTAGTCCATGGTGTGAAATAGCAAAGCTAATACCTAAAGTAGGAGCACCGATGGATGGGGTGCTGGTTACAGGAGAGGCTGTGGGAGAACATATGTCTGATTTATTCCAGCAGTTTTGTCAAGATGCCAAGTATAAGGAAGCTGGTTGGCTGATCCTCCTTACAATGGACTATGTGATTAAGGAGAGGGATTGCCTCAGAGCCTCAGAAGCATGCTTTAAGTGCCGACTCACGGACTTGAAGGCATCGACCTGTGCTACAAAGGAAAACCTTCTTGCCTGTAGTAAAAGAGCCGATATTGCGTAGAACCAGGTCCAAAGTCTCATTATGCGAGTGGCTGAATTACAACGTCAGCTGAACGGCAGATCTAGAGCAGTGCCGGAAGCCAAAGTGAGGGCACTGATAGGAAAAAATTGGGACCCTGAAACATGGGATGGGAATATATGCGCTGATGATGCAGAAGAGGAGGATATTATGCCACCTCTACAAACAATTGAACCATACCAGTCAATAGCTCTGCCCCTCCCAGCTGAAGATAGTAGTCTACTATCAACAAAACAACCCACACCTGAGCAGATCAACCAACCTACTCAAGGTGAAACGCCAGGTGGGGCTGCATCTCTACCATTGCCTGAGGGAAATGACTTACAAGACAGTGCTGAGAACACCCAGGAAACACCCTCACCATTGATAGTTTCTGCTAGACCTATAACTAAAATTAAGGCAAGGAAAGCTCCTAAGGGTGAGGCCGAGCTCATTCCTCAAGAAGAAGTACGCTATACTCACAAAGAACTGCTCCAGCTTTCAAATACATACAAGCAAAAGCCTGGGGAGGATCCCTGGGAATGGTTACTGAGGGTGTGGGATACTGGTGCAAGAAATGCAATATTAGATCTGTATGAGTTTCTGGATATGGGACCCCTAAGCACAGACTCTTCTTTCAATGTCTCAGTGAGAGAGCCTAAGAGAGGAACCAACTCCTTATTTGGCTGGTTCACTGAGGCATGGGCTGCCAGATGGCCTAGATTAGACCAACTTGAGGTGCCTGACCTACCCTGGTACACTGTAGAAGAAGACATCCAAAAGCTGAGGGAAATTGGTATGGTGGAATGGATCTATCAGGATACTCCCAAAGACTCCAAAAGGGGATGTCCTAAGGACATATTCTTCACTACAATCATAAGGAATAAGTTTGTGAGGTGGGCCCCAGCATCTTTGAAGACTGCTATAATTGCTTTGTTGTGTGTACCAGAATTAACTGTGGGAACTGCCTTAAGTGATCTCCGACATTTGACCATGATGGGGCTGATTGGACTCCGTGGTAACAGAGGGCAAGTGTCAGCAATGAATCAACAGAGACAGGATGGACGTGGTTATAATAGACAACAAGGCTTTTGTGGTAATCAAAGCAGCCTGTCTCGTGTGGAATTATGGCATTGGCTACTTAGTCATGGTGTCCCTAGGAGTGAAATAGATGGGAAACCTACTAAATATTTACATGACCTATACAGGCAGAAGAATGCTGGATCAGGTGAACAGAGGGATAGGCAGTCACTATCACTCAACTAATTCCCAGACCTGAGCCAGCTTACAGACCCACAACCACTTGAATGAGGGGAAGACTGGGTCCCTTGGAAGAAGGACCCTGCCACATCACCGAAGGTTTATGTTGGTAGTCTTTCTTCTAGCCTTCCCCAAAAGGACCTGCGGCCTTTCACAAGAGTGACTGTTCATTGGGGGAAAAGAAATAATCAAACTTTTCAGGGATTACTGGACACTGGCTCTGAACCGACACTAATTCCAGGGGACGCAAAGTGTTTCAAAGGCACATCAGTCAGAGTGGGGGCTTATGGAGGCCAAGTTATTAATGGAGTTTTAGCTCAGGTACGCCTCACTGTGGGTCTGTAGTTCCCCAACCCATCCTGTGATTATTTCCCCAGTTCCAGAATGCATCATTGGAATAGACATACTTAGTAACTGGCAGAATCCCCACATTGGATCCCTGAAATGTGGAATAAGGGCTATCATAGTGGGAAAGGCCAAATGAAAACCATTAGAATTGTCATTGTCTAGGAAAATAGTAAACCAAAAGCAATACTGCATTCCTGGAGGGATTGCAGTGATCAGTGCCACCATCAAAGACTTGAAAGATGCAGGGTGGTTATTCCTACCACATCTCCATTTAACTCATCTATTTGGCATGTAAAGAAGACAGATGAATCCTGGAGAATGACAGTGGATTATTGTAAGCTTAACCAGGTGGTGACTCCAATTGCAGCTGCAGTTCCAGATGTGGTCTCATTGCTTGAGCAAATTAATAGTTCTCCTGGTACTTGGTATGCAGCTATTGATCTGGCCAATGCCTTCTTCTCGATACCAATTTCAAAGGATCACCCAAAGCAGTTTTCATTCAGTTGGCAAGGGCAACAGTACACTTTCACAAATCTCCCCCAGAGGTACATCAACTCTTCTGCCCTGTGCTGTAATTTAGTCCGAAGGGACCTCGATCACCTGTCTATTCCACAAAATGTCACATTAGTCCATTATATTGATGACATTATGCTGACTGGATCCACTAAGGAGAATGTATCAAAGACTTTAGATTCATTAGTACAGCATCTGCGTACAAGAGGTTATGAAATTAACCCAATAAAGATTCAAGCAATCTTCACCTCGGTAAAATTTCTAGGGGTCCAGTGGTGTGGAGCATGTCAAGATATTCCCACTAAAGTGAAGAACAAGCTATTGCATTTGGCTCCCCCAACAATGAAACAGGAGGCACAATGCCTAGTGGGCCTTTTCGGATTTTGGAAGCAACATATCCCTCACTTGGGTGTTCTACTTCAAACTATTTATCAGGTGACACAAAAGGCCTCCAATTTTGAGTGGGGCCTGGAACAAGAAAAGGCTCTGCAACAGGATCAGGCTGCTGTGCAGGCTGCTTTGCCACTGGGACCATATGATCCAGCTGACCCAATGGTGCTAGAAGTGTCAGTTGTTGATAAAGATGCAGTGTGGAGTCCTTAGTAGTGGAGTCCTATGGGTGAATCACAGCGTAGACAATTAGGATTTTGGAGTAAAGTCCTGCCATCTTCTGCAGACAACTACTCCCCCTTTGAAAAACAGCTGTTGGCCTGTTACTGGGCTTTGGTGGAGACTGAACACCTCACCTTGGGCCACCAAGTCACCATGAGGCCTGAACTACCCATCATGAACTGGGTATTGTCTGACCCACAGAGTCATGAAGTTGGACGTGGGCAGCAACACTCCATTATTAAATAGAAGTGGTATATACGAGATCAGGCCAGAGCAGGACCTGAAGGTACAAGTATGCTGCATGAAGAAGTGGTCCAAATGCCCACAGTCTCCACTCCAGTCACATTACCTTCTCTTTCCAAATGTGCACCTATGGCCTCCTGGGGAGTTCCTTATAATAATTTAACAAAAGAACAGAAAAGTCATGCTTGGTTCACGGATGGCTCTGCACGATATGCAGGTGCCACTCGTAAGTGGACAGCAGCAGCGCTACAGTCCCTTTCTGGGATCTCCCTGAAAGATAGTGGTGAAGGAAAATCCTCCCAATGGGCAGAACTTCAAGCAGTGCACCTGGCTGTTCTGTTCGCCTACAAGGAAAAGTGGCCAGATGTGAGACTGTATACTGATTCATGGGCTGTGGCTAATGGCTTGGCTGGATGGTCAGGGACTTGGAAGGACCATGATTGGAAGATTGGTGACAAGGAGGTGTGGGGAAGAGGTATGTTGATGGATCTCTCTCTGAATGGGCCAAAAAAGTAAATGTAATTGTGTCTCATGTGAATGCTCACCAAAGGGTTACCTCTGAAGAGGAGGGCTTTAACAAAAAAATAGGTAAGATGACATGCACTGTGGAGACTGGCCCTCCTCTTTCCCAATTATTGCCCAATGTGCACATGAACAAAGTGGAGATGGTGGCAGGGATGGAGGTTATGCACAGGCACAGCAACATGGACTTCCACTCATCAAGGCTGACTTGGTCACAGTCACTGCTGAGTGCCCTATTTCCCAGCAGCAGAAACCGACGTTAAGTTCAAGGTATGGAACCATTCCTTGGGGAGATAACTGGTAACTTGGTGGCAGCGCTTTGTTCTGACTGGAATAGACACATATTCTGGATATGGATTTGCTTTCCCTGCACGTAATGCTTCTGCCCAAACCACCATTCGTGGACTTACGGAATGCCTCATCCACCGGCATGGCATCCCACATAGCATTGCTTCAGATCAAGGAATTCACTTTCCAGTAAATTCAGTGCAGCAATGGGCCCATGCCCATGGAAGCCACTGGTCATATTATGTTCCTCATCATCCTGAAGCAGCTGGCTTGATAGAACGATGGAATGGGCTCCTGAAGACACAACTGCGATGCAAACTACATGGCATCGATTTGCGAGGCTGGGGCAGTGTTCTCCAGGAAGCTGTATATGCTTTAAACCAGCGGCCAATATATGCTGCTGTGTCTCCAATAGCCAGGATTCATGGGTGCAGGAACCAAGGGGTGGAAACTGGAGTGGCACCACTCACTATTACTCCTATTGACCCACTTGCAGCATTTTTGCTTCCTGTCCCAGCAACCTTATGTTCTTCGGGACTAGAGATCCTGGTCCCGAAGGAAGGAACTCTCCCACCTGGAAACACAGCACGGATTCCACTGAACTGGCAGCTGAGACTGCCCCCTGGCCACTTTGGGCTTCTCATGCATTTGGATCAACAGATCAGGAAGGGTGTCACTGTACTGAGTGGTGTGATTGACTCAGATTATCAAGAAGAAATTGGACTGGTGTTACATAATGGGGGTAAAGAGATCCCATAGGCCAACTCTGTGCTACCATGCCCTGTGATAAAGGTTAATGGTAAATTACAGCAACCCCATCATGACAGGACATCTAATGACCTAGACCCCTCAGGAATGAAGGTCTGGGTCACCCCACTAGGCAAAAAAACACAACCAGCTGAAGTGACTGCTGAGGGCAAAGATAATACAGAATGGATAGTAGAAGAAGGTAGTTCTACCTACCAATTACGACCACGTGATCAATTGCAGAAGTGAGGTTTGTGATTGTTCATGTATTTTCTGTTTATGAGCTTATTGAATCTTTTCTTTGCTCATGTATGATATATCAGCTACAATTGGACTCAGTGTGTTCTCATTTATATGTATGATAGATGTTTGATGTTAAGTATAAGTTTGATTTCATTGATGTCTGTAAGATCTATATGGGTAAAAAATTGTGTACAGGTGCCATGTTGGCAAAGGGTGGATTGTGATGGGTAGGTTTGTTATGCCAACATGGCCACAGAGATTGGTGGGTCTGTTCTGACAGCATGGTCAATGAACACGTGGGATGAATTGAAGGGCAGAGATAGGAAGGGCTCAGCGAGTCCCACCCTTTCTCTTGCTTACGGATATTTGGACCAGAGAGCTGCCTTGTTCGTCCTGTGCCTCGACCTCCAAGCAACACTACCCGTGGGACACCTAATCGTGGACTGTGGAGCTGTGTGTTGAGGTTCCTTCAAGCCCTACTTCGCCACGCTCCTGGGATATACATCACTTGAGCTGGGGACTGTTGGACTCTGTCATCTGGCTGATTGTTGGCAACCTGCTCTGCTCTTTGCTGCCTGTGACCAGATAGCCTGAATTGCTCTACAGAGGACTACTTAGCGGCCCTCAAAACTTGAAGGACTGCCAGTCTTCTAGCTGCCTCACGCAAGTGAGTTGCACCGAGCAATTTATACTGCTTTATAGATAGTTAACTTTCTTTCTTATCTTATATACCTTTCTCTACAAATAAATATATAAAAAGAATTACTAGAGTCCTGATTTTTATTTCTCTAAGAAAACCCTGCCTGACATATAGAGTAAAATCACAAATGCATGTAAACCCATTAATCCAATAAAATCATTTCTGAGACTATCTTACAAATTTACTCACACATGAAATCACACACACAAACACACAGTCATATATCAAGAAATCATCTTAAATGTGATCAGTAGGAAAATAAGCTGGAAAATGAAAAGCCCCAAAATAGCCAAGGAAATAAAGCTGTATAGGCATGTGGGCCTGTTGTCTTTTGGAGGGAACAAGGAAGTTATTTGACAACTGTAGTAAAGCGAATTATTTAATAATCCTCTTCTACACATAGTCTTTGTAACTTACAGCAAATTTAGGCCTGGGTAAGGGAAGGTGAGGGAAGATTCTAATAGCACTTTATGATTCAGGTGTGAGTGATTATTAACCAGGTTGATTGTGAAAGCTTGCAACTCTAAGGTAGGAAGTGGTCAATTTTGTCATCCTACTGAGGAAGAAACAGCCCATCTCAGCAGAAGGAGGGAGGGTTTCCCGACCAGCAAGAAAGGAGAGCCAGGAGTGGAGCAAGTCTTTTAGACCTCGAGATCCTCGCACACTGAACTTCCTTCCCTAAATCAGGACCGGAAAATGGTGGCAGCCTCAACTGTCAACCTCCACGTGGTTGGTGGGTTGAAACTGCTGATGAACCATCAGGCTGAAAGGGCAAATGCCAGAGAGAGGCCTCCCTGTGAGCACGGCTGTGAAGAGGCTGTCATGTCCACATCATTGCATCCCGAGTATTTGTAACCTGCTATTTTCCTGAACAAATCCCATAATCGTGGTTGTTGTCTGTGACTTCTGTGGGACCATTGCAATGAAGTATCAAACCCAGCTGAAAATTTGAGTGGGCTGTGGGAGGGATAGTTGGGTGTCAGGATTGGTAGGGTAGGACATGTCTGACTTCAGTCTCATAGAATTCTGCCTTGGGCGATGCCAATGGAGCTGAGTGGTTATGATGTGGTCCGCTAACCTCAAGGCCAGCAGTTCAAAACTACCAGCTGCCCTGAGCGAAACAAAAGAGGCATTTTAACTCCTGGAAAAAGTTAGTCTCAGAAACCAATGAGCAGTTCTACCCTGTTTTATAGATGTGCTACGTTGGAATACACACAATGGCTGTGAATTTGGTTTGCGTTTTGGCCCTTGGGAAGTGAGAAGTCAGGTGACACCCCCAATCCTTCACACTCATCTAGCCACCTGCCTGTCATTGTTTTTTTAAACGTCCTCATTTTTCCCTCCATGGTTACTAGTCTATGTAGCTTTCCTTTATATACTGGAGCTAATATTATCCATTTACATTTTCCCAGAAAAATCACATTTCATCTATATTTTCAAATATACTTGGAATTCTAAAAATACTTATACAGTAAAACCTTCATAAAGGCAGACACCTGTCAGAAAAGGAAAATGCATATATTTTCCACTAAAATGAGCAATAGAAAAGTGATCAGACTGCACCCTGCCTAAGGCAGAAAACTCGAGATGCAGGAAAACAAGGCGGTCCTGCTGAATGCTCGACCTCACAGGTTTCACGGAGTCCAGTTTTAAAGCTTCCTTCACCTCTGGACTCGAGTTCAGTTTGCTCATTTAAGGGGTTCGGTTTTCCCCTTTGATCTTGATTAGGGTTACTTCTCCATTTAATTTTCTTGCTGGCTACACGTTGGGCTACTAACCACAAGGTCGGCAGTTCCAAACCATGAGCCATGCCACAGGAGAAAAAGGAGGCTTTCTCCTCCTGTACAGAGGGGCAGTCTCAGAAACCCTGTTCTGTAGGTAAAAAGGAGTTGGAATTGAGTTAGGTTTTCTAGTATGATCTCCTTCCAATAACACATATCTGTCAAGGCTACGGTTTTGTTTTTGTTTGGTTATTGATCCACCAATTTCCATATTTTAAAAATCAACTGCTGATTTCTTCCTTCCATTTTTCCTAGATCAGCAGTTCTCACCCTGTAGGTCATGACCCCTTTGGGCATTGAATGACCCTTTCACAGGGGTTACCTCAGACCACCAGAAAGCACATATTTCCAATGGTCTTAGGAACCAAGGAACTGCTCCTCTATCGTCTCCAGCCTGGTCTGCCCCCATGCAGATACTCCCACACACAAGTACCCAGTGTGAAGACTGTGACCCATGTGCCACCATGCTGCAAGACAAAAGTTCAGTTGTTTGTAATTAGAAATACACATTTCACAGTCTATAATTATATAGCTTTGTGATTAATCCCTTTGTTTTACGTTCACTTTGTAACACTGAAAATATATCCTGCATATCAGATATTTACATTATGATTCATGACAGTAGCAAAGTTAAGAGTTATGGAGTAGCCAGAAAAATAATTTTATGCTTGGGGATCACCACATGAGGGACTGTATTAAAGGATGGGGGCATTAAGAAGGTTAAGAACCACTGGCCGAGGTTATTGTCCTTTTTCTAGCGCATTGGCTGGACAGCATAATTCATTTTCTTTTCTTTTTCACTTGTTCCATCCAGACAGGCCCTGTGTATTTTATACCTGCCTGTGTGGTTTGAACACTGTAAGAAACTGTATTCTTTATATTAGCAAGAGAGAGAGAAAGTGCAAAAAGAAAGCATTTTCAAAAATCAAAATTATGGGTCAGGGCCTGGACTAGAGTGACACAAGAGCTACATATTTAAAAAGGTATCAAAAAGTTTAGAAATCATGATAAGCAATACTTTGATCCCCTGTTTTAGAAAATCAAACTGGCCATGGGCTGGCCACTTGGTTGTGTAAATCCGATTTTACAGTAACTGGAACAGCAAGTAGGGTGAAACGAGTGCAACAAGATGTAGCGAATTTAGTGGAGCTCATCTTTATTGAAAATATTAATATTTTGTTCATTGCGGAGTTGAGGGCATCAGTTTAGAGACTGAAACCACTAGATGAAAATGGTATCTTGATTTACAGGGATTTTTGACACCCTTTTAAATTTGGCCCCCCAAATTGAGTGCCTTCCTCTTCACTATACCTTTATTCCAACCTTATAATTGACTCAGTAAGTCATGGGCTCCACCACCACTCAAGGAGGGTTTGTAGATTACTTTTTAAAATGTCTTGTTTTTCTCTTCCGGTCATTTCCTACATTTCTCAGATTTTGTGAAATGAGCAAGGATTACTTTGGTAATCAGAAAAGTCAGTATATTAATAAAGAAATGAAGAGGCATGCAGTGAAGATCCTTGTAGTTTTACCATTGGGGCTTCCAGGAAGCAAATGGTATTATGCAGATGAGCCTAGTCACCTTGCAGTTCAGAGGAAGAAACATGTTGAGATGAAGGTGAGTCTATCATGGTCCAGGTCATGAGGAACTTCCAAATGGCCAGCCTTGGTCACATGTAGAAAAGATGCATGGCCAGACCATTGGAAACACCTTTTACATTATGGGAGAATGAGGGGCTAGAAAACTGGTAGACACTGTGGGCAACACCTCAACCCAGCAAGAATTTAGTGCTCATCTTCCTTGGACATTAGTAACTGTGGTAACTGTGGTAACTGTGGTGAAATCTTCTGTGCTCAGCTGGCATAGAACTCTCAGTCGATGATGCCTGCAGAAGAGAGGCCCATGTGACACAAGCAGAGGTACCTTTGTAAAAATGCGCAGGAACTAGGGTCTGACATTTGCCCTTTGGAATGAGCATCATTCTAAACAAGAGAAAGGCATTAGACCTGCCATCATTTTTTTCCAAAGCCCTTTTCTTGGAAATAGCTGAATAAACCTTTGTGCTTGGGAGACTAGATATCAGCTTATGACATAAGGACTCACACAGCATGTAAATATCTACACCCAAGTATAGAATCTTGACTGTGACTCAGCGTCCTTTCTGCCTCGCAGAGGTTTTCACAGAGTAGCTTAGGAGCTGTCTGAAAGTGGAAGAGAAGGGACGAGGGGATCTGGTTCCTGTACTGCAGTTTGGCGCATAACATGTTGCTGGAAGAAAAGGTTCTGCCGCTCAAAATAGCTTGAAACCAACTACAGTGCCCCGTGAGGCTTGTGTCAAGGAGATCCTTCTATGCCATTCAAAGTTTGACCAGCTGCTCCCTTACTGACTACTCTTGGCCTTCCCTCTGTCTCCCTCTTGATTGAAAAAAAAATAAAGCTGGTCTTTTAAAAAACTCACTGCCACTGGGTTAATTCCAAATCATAGTAACCCCAACAAACAGAGTAAAATGGCCCTCAGGGTTTCCAAGGCTCGAACTCTTCCTAAAAGCAGAACGTCTCAAACCGCTGACCTTGAGCAGCTCAATGTGTAATCTAGAAAAGGTCTCCTTTTAACTACACAAGAGGTTAATTCATAAACTAATGAACATTACCCTCATGTAATACACTCCTGAAGAAAAAACTGTAAAGGCTATCAAATGGTGAAAAATTAAAGTGAAGATGAGAGAGTCAGGGGGCAAGGAAATGAGAGTATTGGAGATGATATAAGCAGAGTAGAATGAATGAGACAAAAGTAACCAGTATCATGGAATAATTTGTGTGCAAATTAGTAATGGGAATCTAATTTGCTGTGTGAACTTTCACCGTAAACATACCAAAAATATGGATTAAAAAGGAGAAAAAAGTCATTGGGACCTCTTTTAGAAAACCATCCAGTCCCAAATCTGACCCTGCTAGAATCCACTCCCTTCCTCAGCATAAGCAAGGGATGCAGTAGATAGGCTTTCATACAGAATCTTTTCCATAGCAAGAAAGTAAATAACCAAAAACTACTGCCCTCAATTCAAATCTGACTCAGGCAACCTATACAGGGTTTCCAAGTCTGTTGTAAATCTTCATGAGCGCAGAGAGGCTCATCTTTCTCCCACCGAGTGACTGCTGAGTTGGAACCACCAATCTTGTGGTTATCAGTCCAACAGTGCCATTGGGACAACGAAGGAAACAAGTGCATCTCCATCTCTCCGCCGACTGTGAGCAGGGCGCCAGGCAAGGCTGCAGTCCACATAGCATCCTCAAGCATCTGCTCCACCAACTCAGTCCTAAAGAACTGCACTTATGTTAAGCCAGAGAGCCCAACTGCATCCAGGGAAGTGAGAGAGGAGATGAGTAGGGCATTTTAGGTATAACCCAATGGGCACCTGTCTGCACCATCTCCCCCACTGAGTGCCAGGGCCTGTGATTGGGTGGAGAATGTATGGGAGCGGAGAAGCATCTAGATTCAGTTGTGGACTGCCACTTGCTAGTTGCACAGCAGATGTCAAGGAGGGTTATGAAAGCATTTCACTCCACCCAGATCCCCCAAGGCTTAAAGTAGCCTTTCTATACCAACAGTATTTACATGGAAAGGGGGAGCTGGAGAGATCCGAATAAAAATGCCCAGTGATGCTAGTTCCCCAAAAAGGAATTTGTAGGGGGATTGCAATGCTTACCGGGTTGGTAAAGAAGAGAAGAGACTGTCTTGGGGTCAGAGCAGTTTCCTGGTGCTTCTCGTGGTTGGTTAGAGGGGAACATGTCCAACCGCAGAAGCTCCTTCACAGGGATGAGGGTATGTGCCGACAGACACGCTTTCATCGACATCCAGGCCTGACTCCCCAGAGCTGGCTGGTGCCTGGGGGCCAGGACCACTTAGGGCAGATCCTCCACGACTGGCAACTCTGCATTGCTGTTGTTAGGTGACCCCCAGTCAGTTCCGACTCATAGCGACCGTATGTTCAACAGAACAGACCCATGCCCAGTCCTGCGACAGTTGAACCATTGTTCTGTTGAGCCCATTGTTACAGCCACTGTGCCCATCTATCTTGTGCCCCTCTGCTTTCCCCTGCATTAGCAATCTACAAACCCCGATGAGGACAACTCTTGGCCTGCTGCTTGCTTTCTGGCTAGGCCAGGTCTATCTTTCACGGAACTAAAGCAATGTCCATTCAAAGACTGCTCCTGGCTCTTTGGTAAGAAATGACTTTATAGTCTCCTCAGGACACAGAGCACCTCTCAGTGAGATCGTAAAATTAGGAGTCAAGCAAAATCTCCTCTCTGACCATCCCCTCTCCCAATCCTACAGCAGTCAGTCCTAAAGTAGTCAGATAAGAGGGGGCATTTCTCAAATCCTATTATAACTAGTATTTAGCTTAAAGCAGTATTCTCCAGGACCAAATATAAATAAATAAAATAAGAGCTATTTTCACATTTCACTAGAAGTGCTGCTTTGTTTATCTATTTTTGACAAATCCCATACAATACACATGGCACATTCTTTGGCGCAAGCCTATTTAATAATTCTCAAAATAAAGTGTGAGAACTATTCTCATGCCAAACAAGAAGCTAAGCAAAGCTTTTGTTCCATCACGAAGAAGCAATAACCTTTCAGGTATCTTTATACCTCTCCATTTCAAACATCCCACCCACCCACCCACCAAAACACCACTCAGAAAGCGCAAGTCTTGGGAGAAAGGGCATAGGGGCCACACAGGAGAATAGGTGCAGTAACTAAATCATTTCTTGGAGTTCAGAATATTTAAAAAGTCCTACATGGATAACTCCAGAGAACTTCATCATTTGTTTGACACAAGGATATAGCACATAATAAACTATGCTGAAGCTACAGAGTGAAAAGCACTATGGGGCCCAAGTTCAGGTCCTAGCTTTGCTCCTTTCTGGCTCTTTAACCCTGGCCTCCGCAGTGACTTATGCATTGGATTGCCAATTGTATGGTCAGCAGTTTCAAACCAGCTGCGGATATTTACCGTCTCAGAAACCCACCGAGACAGTTCTACTCTGTCCTAGAGGGTTCTTCTTAAGTCAGCACTGACACGATGACAGTGAGTTGACTGCTGTGCCCCCATGTCCCCATGTGCACAGGGCGGCCATATAATATCTCTCCTTCTCTCTCGCACGTTACTTGAGTACCATCTCATCAATTCCTACTCATAATGATCTTTAAGCCATTTAAATTCTCAAGTCTTTAAATATCTACAAGAGCAGTCGGTGTCATTGTTCTCCAGTGGAGCAGCTGATGGGTTCAAACCCCTAACCTAGTGATTAAAAAGTCAATGTATAGCCCACTATGTCACCGGGACTCCTTTCAAAAAGTATAGGGATATTTTATTGTGGTGATGTTTGCAATATCTACATGCGTTTTAAATACAACATGTTGTTTGAGTCATGAAATTCTGACTACAGTCTAATAATTTTTATTGAATTGCTTTGGGGATCTAGTAGAGCAACTACTTATTTCCATGGCAAAGTTCTCATAAAATTACCTAGGAGTCATCCCATAATAATTAACTGGGCAGTCTCGCCACAATCATTAGGGTGTGGTTACGCCAGCAGAATGGTTAAATAGCTAGCTCTCCTTCCTCGGGAACAGCGTCCACTAACATTGTGAGGATGTATAGTTTCTCTTCTCTGTCCTCAAACTTCCAAAGACCAGTTGCCACGCAGTCACAGGCAGGATTGATTCCAAAACTGTCCCCGGTGATCCTGCGAGTCTCACCGGACTTCACTTCTTGGAAAAGAAAGTGATGATGGCTATCATGTGCCCTGGGCCACTGGTATAGTTTGAGCTCATGCCAGGATCCGGCACTACGAAGCAGAAGGAGAGGTTCCACTGGAAATTGTCAAAGGAAGACTTCAAAGTATGGGGAGTTATTTCACAGATAAAATTAATAAATGCTATAGCTGAGTGATTTATGCAAGGGAATATAGAAAACACATAATCCCTACCTGTGACCTTTGAGAAGGACACTACCCATTACACTGTATTCCAAACTGGAAGCTTCATCAACCCTCTAAGTTGTATCCTATGTCTGACACCTCATCATCACAATAAAGCACCACATCAACCCCCTGCAATCAAGCAGATTCCACCTGAAAGCACACGAAAGCACGGGGCAGAGCTGCTCTGCTAAGTTGCCAAAGTTGTGGATTTTTACAGAAACCAAAAGCCTCATTTCTCTCCCAAGGAGCGGCTGGTAGGTTCAAGATCTTGACCTTGTAGTGAGCAACCCAATTGATAACTACTAGGCCACCAGGGCTCTCATGACACTTAATAGACATTCAATAAATAGTTAAAAATATCATTGAATGAACAAGAAATGTACTTGTAGATAAAACCCCAGTTTATTTACAACATAACCTCCCCCCACCCCCAAACCTGTTTTCAACAAATGGATTCTAACTCATGCCAACACTGTAACACAGAGTAGAACTACCCCATAGGATCTTCAAGGCTGTCATCTTTACAGAAGCAGACTGCTATACCTTCCTCATGAGAAGCAGCTGGTAGGTTCAAACTGCCAACCTTATGGTTAGCAACCAAGAGTTTAACCATAGTGTCACCAGGGGGTCCTGATATAATAACTGTATAAATTCACTGCTATTATGCCAATTCCAACTCACAGGAACCCTGAGGCTGTAAATCTTTTTTTCAATCATTTATTGGGGCTTCATACAGCTCTTATCACAGTCTATACGTACATCTATTGTGTCAAGCACATTTGTATATCTGATGCCCCCATCATTCTCAGAAACATTTTCTTTCTACTTGAGTCCTTGGTATCAGCTCCTCAATTTCCCCACTCTCTCCATGTCCCTCCTCATGAACCCTTGAAAATTTATAAATTATTATTATTTTGTTAGGTCTTACACTGTCTGGTGTCTCCTTTCACTCACATTTCTGCTGTCTGTCCCCCAGGAAGGGGGTTATATATAGATCCCTGTGATCAGTTCCCCCCTTTTACCCCACCTCTCCTCCAACCTCCTGGTATCGCCACTCTCACCACTGGTCCTGAGGGGTTTATGTGTTCTCAGTTCCCTGTGTTTCCAGTTCTTATCTGTACCAGTGTACATTCTCTGGTCTAGCCAGATTTGTAAGGTAGAATTTGGATCATGTTAACAGGACAGAAGGTGGGAGGGAAGGAAGCATTAAAGAACTAGAGAAAAATTGCATGTCTTGTCATTGCTATACTGCACCCTGACTGAGCCCTCTCCTCCTCAAAACCCTTCTGTAAGGGGATATCCAGTTACCAACAGATGGGTTTGAGTTTTCACTCTGCACCCCCCCCCATTCACAATGATATGATTTTTTTTTGTTCTTTGATGCCTAATACCTGATCCCAATGATACCTCATGATCACACAGGCTGGTGTGCTTCTGCCATGTGGGCATTTTTGCTTCTGAGCTAGATGGCCACTTGTTTACTTTCAAGTCTTTAAGACCCCAAATGCTAAATCTTTGGATAGTTGGGCACCATCAGTTTTCTTCACCACATGTACTTATGCACCCGCTTTGTTTTCAGCAATACTGTCGGGAAGGTGAGCATCATTAAATGCCAGTTTAATAGAACAAAGTGTCTTAATGACAGCAGATGACCTCATCTCTCTCTCTGTCTCATGGAGAGGTTGGTGGGTTTGAACTGCTAAACTTGTGGTTATCTGTTCAAAGTTTACTAGTGAGCACAAACACAATCATCTCATTTCTGTCTATTCCTTCTGGTAGCAATTTCTAATGTACTGATGGACTGGTATGACTCTAGCCTTATTTGTAACTTCCAGATGAAAGAATTATTTCTATATTTATTCATATAATCACTACATAAGGAACTCTGGTGAAGCTGTAGGCTATGTGATATGCTGCTAACTACAAGATTGACAGTTCAAACCCACCAGCCGCTCCATGGGACAGATGAGGCTGTCTGCTCCCATAAAGATTTATAATCTCAGAAACCCTATCTAGAGCTAATATAAGTCAAAATTTATTAGGTGACAGTGGGTTTGGTTTTTGGCATTGGTAACCACTACATATGAGTCTAACCAACTACAGGATCACTTAGATTCTTCTGTGGATACAAGTCAAATGCAAAGTTGATTTATTTAATGGCATATCAAACATCCTTAAATCCAGCCTTCTCAAACAAAACACAACTGCTATCACAACCATCTCATTTACTAGGTCCTTGAGCCCTGATGCAGCTGTTGGGTAAGCATTGGCCTACTAACCATGAGGTTAGTGGTTCAAATCGCCCAGGCACTCTGTGGGAGAAAGATGCGGCTACCCTGCTCCTGTAAAGATTTGAAGCCTCAAATACTCTGCACGGGGTTGCTCGGAGTTGGAATCGGCACAATGGTAACAGGTTTTATTTTCTGTTTGATTTCTTTTTAGACTGAATGTGTTCTGGGTTCAATGTATTTTCAAACAAACCCAAAATTATGTAGGTGAAGGAGGATCTAAACTAAGAACCAGCATTTCTTGAAAGCATAAAATCAATAAAGGCTGTATTTCAGCATTTTTGTTATAATTTCATATAAATGAAATTCAAAGTACACAGATTTAGCTATTCTGAATGTATTTTTCAAAGCTGGAAGTGGCCAAGTTAAAAAAAGACTGGAACAACTCTTTATTTGGGGCTGGTTGGAAAGGAATTGGGGGGGTGGGATTTTATAGATATCATGAAGGAATGGGAAAATTGGCCCTGAGCTGGAAAAACATGTATCCCAAAGCAAAGTCCCCACTATCGAGCAGATTCTGAGTCCTGGTGAACCTCCAGAGCAGAGGCGAACTGCACCCGTGGATTTGTAGGAGTCCAAAGCCTGATCTTTCGTCTTCGAATCAGCGGGGGGTTTCAAACTGCTGACCTTGAGTTCAGCAGTCCACTACATAGCCCACAAGGCCACAAGGGCACCTCCCAAAGATAATGAATAGCTCCATCTAAAATGTCACTTCTCAGATGCTCTCTTCAACAAGTGGTGCTGGAAAAAGAATGGATATCTACCTGCAGAAAAATAAAGCAAGACCCTTACCTCACTCCATGCACAAGAATACATTCAAAATGGATCACAGACCTTGTGGTAAAGTCCAAACTTTTAGGGTCATCAATGAGGGCATTGGAACCAACCCAAGAATTCTGGCACAGGAAATACACAGTGTATAGCAACACAGAGGAAGTACAAATTGATAAGTGGAATACACGGAAGATAAAACATCTGTGTACATTGAAGTAATTCAGCAAGAGAGTAATAAGAGAGCCCACAGCCAGGGAAGACATCTTTAGCATTGACACATGAAACAAAGGCCTTATTACTAAAATATACAATACTCTCCTAGCTTACAATGAGAAAAAAAACTAATTGTCCACTGAGGAGGTGGGCAAAGAACCTGAACAGAAGTTTCACGGTGGCAGAAACCTGAATGGCCAATACACAAGGTTCCCAATCATTAGCCATAAGAGAAATGCAAATTAAAAGAATACTAGTTACTACTTAACACCCTCAAAGGCAGTCCAATTCAAAAAATTCAGAAAGTAACAAGTGTTGGAGGGGCTGTAGTGAGATAGGAACTCTTGTCTGCTGCTGGTGGACCTGTGGTATGTAAAGCCACTGTAGAAATCAATTTGGCGATATCTAAAATAGATGGAAATTGAGCTACCATAAGACCCAGCAATCCCCCTACTGGGTATCTACCCAGAAGAGGCAAGAAACAACCCACGTGCAGACATCTGTACTCTGATATTCAGCGCGGCACAATTCACAATCACAAGGAGTTGGAAGCAACCCAAATTTCCATCAACACATGAATGGGTTAAAAAAAACTGTGGTACGATATGTATATGTGTGTGTAGAGGGGGGGAGGGGAAATAGAACTATACTCATCTATATGTTAGAATTAAGGTTGCAGATGGACACTGGGCCTCAACTAAAGTACTCAACACAAGAACACTTTATTCTAACAATGCAGGATTCTCTGACATCATGGCTGAAGACAAAATGTGTGCAAAAGCCAATGTGGTGAGGAAACCTGATAGTGCTACAACCTCTGGTATCTTAAAGGCTTGAGGATAAACAAGGGGCCATATAGCTCAAAAGAAAAAAAGCCCACATGGAAGCAGCACACCAGCCTGTGTGATCAGGAGGTATTCATGGGATCAGGTATCAAGCATCTAAGCCCCAGAATAAAAGCATTGCCAAGGTGAATGGTGGCGGGGGGTGGGGGGCGTAGAAGGGAGACTCAATGTAGACAATTGGACATCGCCTCACAGAGGGGTCACAGAAAAGAGATGAGCCAGTCAGGGTGCAGCATAGCACTGATGAAACATACAACTTTCCTCTAGCTCTTTGGTGCTTCCTTCAACCCACTATCATGCCCTCAATTCTATCTTACAAATTGGATTAAACCAGAGCATGCACACTGCTTCAGATAAGAGCCCGAAACAGAGGGAATCCAGGATAGATCAGTGCCAACAAAGAAAGTAAAGATATCAGGAGGACTAGGGGAGGGTTGCGGGAGAAAGGGAGAATCGATCACAAGGATCAATCTAGAACCCCCTCCAAGGGGCCAAATAGCAGAAAAGTGGGGAAAACACAACAGAGTGTGATGTAAGATATGGAAAAAATAATCTATAACTTATCAAGGGTTCGTGAAGGAGGGTACACGAATGGGGGAGGGAGGGGGAAGAAATGGGAAGCTGATATCAGGAGCTCAAGTGAGAAGTGACGATGGTGGAATATGTGCAAATATGCCTGACACGTTGGAGGAATGTATGGGTTGTGATAAGAGATGTACGAGTCCCCAATAAAAGTTTTTTTTTAAAAAGAACAACAACAAAATTTATATCTCCACAGGAGGGTGAGAGAGGGACCAGAGTTCAAACCAGTACACCAAGACGTGAATGCAACACATCAGCATGAAGTAGGAAACCAATAGAAAGGTCTGCAAGGCCGGCCCCAATCCCAACTATGCAGACACCCTCCCCACCCCACCCCAAGAAGAATGCACCTCAGAGGACAGCACTGAAGCTACAGCTTAGGAAGAGAGACACAACTCTTAGAGCATACAGGAGTAAACAAAGAGGGAAATGGAACATATCCTGGCCCACCAACCCCAGAGGACCATATTCCTGCTGAGAGCAGCCAATGTGCAGAGAGGATCAGAAAGCCAGCCTCACAACATCCCACACTGACCTGTAGTGTTACAGGGGACAACGCTGGAGAGAGAGTGCAGAAATTGTGCCCCCCACCACACTGGGGCAAAACACTAAAGTCATGCAACAGAGCAGCAAGGGGAACAAAGCAATGAAGAACCCAAGATATACCAAAAATAGACCTTGGGGCCAGGGCATGGAACCCCATCAAACTCTATGGGAAAACACTCATATAGGTCAACAAATAGACCTACAACTATTTATAGGCTTTTTTGTTGTTGTTATTGACTTCATTGTTGTTTTATTTGTTTTCTTTTGTGATTCTGCTTTGCTTTGTCTTATATGTTTTGCTTATTATTGTCTCTGCATGTCTATCTACATAAGATAAGCAGGATAAACAATCTGGAGGAGAAAACAACAGGCCTGACAGTTCTGGGGGGACACAGGAGAGTGGCAGGCAGGGGAAAAGATGAGGAATGTCAACAAACCCAGGGACAAGGGAACAAGTGATCTAAAATTGATAACAAGGAGAGCATGAACACAGATATGCATAAGAGCTGGAATACACAGGGAATCCAGAACAGATAAACCCCTTAGGAACAAAAATGAGAGTAGTGATAGCAGGATAGGAAGGGGAAAGTGAGGGGAGGAAGGAGAAACCAATTACAATGAATTACATATACCTCTCTCCCTGGGTCTCCCAAGACAACAGAAAAGTGGGAAAAGGGAGACATTGGTCCATATAAGACATGAAATATAATAATTTATAAATTATCAAGGGTTCATGATGGAGGGTGGGTGGGGAAGGGAGGAGGAAAAAAGTAAGGAGCTGATACCACAAGCTCAAGTAGAAAGAAAATGTTTTTACATTCTATAAGGATATCCCCTTACAGAAGGGTCAGAAGGAAGAAAGCAGCCAGTCAGAGTGCACCTTCTTAGTCTTCAGTCTCCTCTACTGACTCCTTCTTCGGAAAAGAAAGAAAGAAAAAAAAACTCCAATAAAATCATTAAAAGAAAGAAAACCTCACTGCCATCAAGTTACTTTGACTCACAGGACAGAAAAGAACTGGCCCTGTGGGTTTCTAAGACTAAATTTTTGTGGGAGTAGAAAGCCTCATCTTTCTCTTGTGAAGTGTCTAGTTGTTTCAAACTACTGATATTTCAGTAGCAGACCCAACACTTAAGTAACCTACTATACCACCTCCTAAAATGGGAGTGCCCCAGGGCTCAATCTCTATTCCTCTTTTCTATCCTCACTCCCTCATTGATCAATCCTTCCAGACCAAATGGCTGTAAGCCATTTCCATCTTGCAACGATCAAATTTCTATGTCTAGAAACCCAGGATGATATATCCAATCACCTATTTGGCATATCTACCTGGATGTGTAATAGGCATCTCAAATACAACATGGCTAAAACGGAACTATAATTGTGCCCCATCCCCCAAATTTGCTCTCCTGAAGACGGTTACCAATTCTTCCACTGGTTCCACTCAAACACCCAAACCCAATTATATGTATTCATCTCTGCATCTCAAATTTCATATCTAATCAATTAGGAAAGCCAGTTGCTCTATTTTCCAGCTGTATCTACCTCTACAGTCAGTGTGGTGTGTGTGTCTATTACCTCTCATCTGGATTTCTGACACAACCTCTGAACTCTTCTTGCTTGTACCATCCTTGACACAATTGCCAGAATGTTCCAGCTAAAACCTGAATTTTATCATGCCATCCCCCTGATCAAAACTTTCAATGATTCCTTTTTCACTGAGAAAATAATATCCCAACAATGACGTCCAAGTCACTACATGACCTGGTCCCCATTAAGTACCTTAAATGGATCTTCTTGTTCATTTGGGCCTACTGAAGTTCCTTCAAAAGGCCAGACAGAGTTCTGCCTCTTAATCTGAACCAAGTTGACATTAATACCAAGGCTGACAATCAGAAAGACTTAGAAGTGAGGGTAATATTCAGCCTCGGTATCATTGGCATCCTGGTTCAAATAATTTCTTGTTTGACTGTCCCTTCCACTATAGGATGCTTAACACCATTCTGGACTGCTACCCACTAAATGCCAGTAGTACCCTCCACCAGTGGTGAAAACTCAAATTGTCCTCATAATGCCACGTATCTCCTATGGGTCAAAAGTGACCACCATTGAGAAATACTGTCTTATCTATAGATATCACCTTCTTGATGTGGCTTATTTTGATTTGCTGTTTAAAATTATAACCCATATGCCCCCACACCCTAGAATTGTTTGCACTCTCTAACCTTCTAAATTTTTGTCATGGCACCTTATCAACTTCTAACATGAGATACAATTTACCTTTAATGGTCTTGGTAGTTTTTTACATCAATCTCTCCCTATTAAAATGCAAGTGCCACGAGGAGATAGTTTCTTGAATACAGACGTCATTGATTATTGATAACATTCCACGATATTATGAGAATGTCGTGATTGTCGTTGGGTGTTGGCAGTTGCCACCAAGTCAGTTCTGACCCATAGGGACCCTATGCACAACAGGATGAAACACTGTCTGGCCCTGTGGCATCCTTCCAATTGTTCTTATGTTTGAGCCCATCAGTGTACCCACTGTGGCAATCCATCTTGTTGAAGGTCTTCATTTTTTTCATTGTTCCACTACTGTAACAAGCATCAGATCCCTCTCCAGGAACTGGCATCTCCTGGAAACATGTCCAAAATATGTGAGACAGTCCACCATCCTTGACTCAGAGGAGCAGTCTGGCTGTACTTCTTCTAAGACAGATTCATTTATTCTTTTGGCAGTCCACGATACTTTCAATATTCTTCACCAGCAGCATGATTCAAATGCCTCGGCTATAGGAATATCATCAATAAAATCCAGAATGTGATAGTCTCTACAGGCAACTAAACAGTGTGGACAAAAAAAGTAAAGGTACTTATAAATTCAGGGGTCCTGAGGGCGCTGGAGGATAAGCTCGTAACTACAAGGTTGGGAGTTCAAACCCACCAGCTTCACAAAGATATATAGTTTCGGTGGAACAGTTATACTCAGTCCTATAGGGTCACTATGAGTTGATAGACACTCAATGGCACTAGGTGGGTAAGCGACAGATAGTGAAGTTGCACAAGGTTTGTAAGGAAATTCCATAATCTTTCATTCCATGTTTTCATAAGTTCTTTGAAGTCCCTTCCCATTAACCAAGGAGCCCTGGTGGTACTGTTGGGTAAGCACTGGAATGCTAAGTGCACGGCTGGTGGTTCAAAACCAACAGCAACTTCAAGGACGAAAGATGAGGCTATCTGCTTCCATAAAGAGTTAGTGTCTTGGAAACCCAAAGAGGCCATTCTACTCTGTCCTCTAGGGTCACTATGAGTCAGAATCCACTCAATGGCAGTGGGGTTGGGATGGTCCTCTTAATTAAATGCATTGTGTCAACCTTGTTTGAGTCCTGATTTGAACAAATTCATTATAAAAATCAAAAACACGTATGAGATAAATCAGAGTCTAAACTGAACATTTACTGAATGCTGATGATAGGATGGGATAACTTTATTTTAGGTATTGTGAGCATTTGGGGTCATCCTTTGGAGCTCACAATGAAGTTTTTATATTTTATATGACATAAAATCTTAAACTTGTCTCAAAATAATTCAAAGGGGGTGGATGTTACACAGGTGTAAGAATAAATAATATATGATTGACCATCTGTTGACAGTTGTTGAATCTGTATAATAGATACATGAGGCTCATTATACAGTTCTCTCTACTTTGATATGTTTGGAATTTTCCATCATAAAAAATGAAAGCGGATACATGCAAAATAAAGGAAACAGGATCTTAGTCCATATTCTGGTAACAATTGTACAATAGTGCTTGATGTGATTTAACTGTGGAATGGAACAATGTCTGGATTAGCTCCTAATAAAAATAGCTTGGGAAAAAAAGAATCTGAGTACATCTTTGGTGCTCAGCAGTGAATATTTTCAGAGTCATAATAATATCAACACTAAATATTAATGTAACCAAGATGTGTGCTATAAATAGAGTGAGAGGAGGAGGAGATAGGAAGGGAGTCCAAAGAAGAGAGATTAATTCTTATAAACCATAACTGGAAGGCAACAGATATTGATTTCATCACTCAAGCTCTAGCAGAATAATATATTTATTTCGAACAATGGAGCACCATTTGAAACACCTGAGGTAATTGCCCCAGCTTCTGGAGAGCAGGGCTGGATACTCAGGAGAAATGAAGCAAAGGACCAACGTTTTCCCTTTCTAACCTTTTGCTATCATTTGACTTTTAAAACTATATACTTATGCTCATATTCCTCTGCTAAAGGTAAATTGTGCTTTTATGAAAAATACATCTTAAGTCTTAGTGTTCTGGCTGACAGTGCCCATAATATTCTCACATGTTGACCTAAGCCTTAAAAGCAGGCATTTACATCTCAAACAGGGACAGACTAGAGGTAACCTTTCATCTTAATAGAATGGAACATTAGTATCAACAACAAGAAAGGAACATGAAAACCTTAAAGAAAACTGGAAACAGCTCTATTGTCATCTAGTAGATTTTGAATCACAAGAACCCTAAAGAACAGAGGAGAACGGCTGGATAGGGTTTCCAAGGTGGTCATCTTTACAGAGGCAGGCTGGCACACTTTTCTTCCACACCACAGCTGGTTTCTAACAGGCAAACTCTTGGTTAGCTCCTAGGTTCCTGACCATGGAGCCACTGCAAAGGATCACATGGGAAGGTCCCGGATAGAGTGGACGGCAAATGATGAGTAGAACTCAAAATCAGAAAAGTAACCAGGCTTACTGGTCAGAAAGATAGCAGCCCAACCTCCCAAACTATGGAGCGTCATCATCTACCCTCCAAGTCGAGAAGTGAACTCACCCCCGGGCAGCACTTAACAAACGGCAAAGGGCAGAGGTTTGGGAAAAGGGGAGGAATGCAAGGGACACAGGAAACCAGGAAAGGCAAGGAGGAAGTTAAACAGTGATGATACAGTGAGGGGATTCAACGAAAATGCTCATAAATTATCAAATGGAAGACTATAATCTGCTCTGTAAGCCTTCCCCTGATTAACAATCAAAAGTTTAACTAGATTAAAGAACAGGCCGGGCTGGATAAAGGGACCCACTCACTGTGCACTCACCTTCGATGGATTCTGCTCCTCAGGGTTTCTGAGACGATAAACCCTAAGAGAAGCCGGCAGCCTCGTCTTCCTTGGGGAGAGCGGCTGGTGAGTTTGAACAGCTGATCTTGTAGTAGTCTAAAGCTTAATCCCCTGCAGCCATCAGGGCTCCTTATCAATGTAAAGGGGGTAGTTTCTTATTGGCATCGCACTTCATTATTTAAGTACCTACCACATGACATTCTGAAGCCAGTGCAAGTGTTGGGATAGATGCGAAAGGTAGAAATTTGTGCAACAGCAACAGGGAGGGCTAGAAACATAGGGAAACTTGGCTACACCTGTCACTTTGTCCATGGAGTTAACTCTGACTCCTAACAACCCCATGTGTATTGGAGCAGAACAGTGTTCCATAAGGTCAGTGACTATGGTCTTTTGTGAATAACTGTCGGACCTTACTTCTGAGGCACCTTTGGGTGGGTATAAACCACCACCTTTAGTGTTAATCATTGGTGCCACCAAACCATTGAGGAACAACCACTTCGTGCGAGAATCTGTGTTCAAATAATAATAATTTATAAATTATCAAGGATTCATGAGCGAGGAAGGGTGATGAGGGAGGGGGAAATGAGCTGATATCAAAGGCTTAAGAAGAAAGAAAATGGGGCTGAGCCCCGGTGGCGTAGTGGTTGTGCACGGGACTGCGACCCACTGGGATGGAGGTTCAAATCCAGCAGCAGCTCTCCAGGAGCAAGGCTGGGCCTCCCTACGCCCACCACCAGAGGGCAGTGATGCTCCCCTCCAAAAAAAAAAGAAGAAAGAAAATGTTTTTAAAATGATGATGGCAACCAATGTACAAGTGTGCTTGACATTATGGATGGGTGGACTGTGATAAGAGCTGTATGAGCCCCAAATAAAATGATTAAAAAAGAAGAAGAATCCGTGTTCAGTGTTAGGGCACAAAGCTAAATATATAATACTCTGACACTAACTCCACGACCCGGTGTACAAAACACCAAACAGTAATATAATACAAGGTTGCTTCAAAAATTTGGTGAAAAAACAAAACAAAACAAAAAAGGAACCAAAATATAATGGCATATTTTCAGGAACATTTTTAGCCTCTGCATAGTGCAACAAGTGCTACAACAGGAACTTTGAGAGATATTGTTAAACAGCAGAGGGGACTGGAGAGTGAGATGCGGCTTACTTGAGGAGCTGATGCTTGAACTAATTCTTAGCGAGTGAGTACAAGAAGTACCAAGCGAAGGCACTCTAGGAAGAGGGGTCATCCTCTTCCAAGCAAGTGATAGCACGGCAAAGTAACACAGACGCGCCATCGGGATCAAAAGAAGCAGATGCTTACACTAGGGATCTCATCATGAAAGTCCTCATGTACAAAGGTAAGGAAAGGAAAAATTACTCTAGAAAGCTATCAGGCAGCTACGGGAGAATTTAAAGTAAAATAGTAACATAATCTTACTTGTATCTGAAGGATCACTCTGGTGGCTGTGTGCAGAAACACTGCGGGGGAGGCTGGAAGCAGGGATTCGTTCAGAAGCCACTGCAGTAATTTAGAAAGGAAAAAATGATCGTTTCAATCTGCAGACAGGTGCTAATGGTACCTCTGTGCCCCTACCCACCCCCACTGAAACACAACAAGCTGTAATAAGTAAAGAACATGGCTTTGGAGTCAAGTTCCAATCCCAGCTCTGCCTCTCATTAACTGCATGACCTTGAGCATGTTACTTCACCTCTATGAATCACTGTAACCATCTAAAAAGCTAGGAGGACAATACCAACCTTTCAGGACGTGATGAGAATTCAATGAGTTCATCTGACTGAGCCTGAACACAGTAGGTGTTCCACATGGGTCCTTAGCTTTCTTTAGGCTCTGATTCACAGCAGGTCACTTGGCTTCTTTGTGCTTCCAAGTCTCTATCCTCTGAAACTGGCAAGATAGAATAATTCATGCAACTGTTGTGAGGATAAGTGCAGTTACATAGGCGGTCTTTAAACACACACACACACACACACACACACACACACAAAAACCTTCCCAACCCTTGCATTCATGCCTGCAGGATAATGGTGAGCCCATGACCTGTTTCATACTCTCAAAGGGATGTACCTAGTGATAGATATTTTTTTTCTGAGTGGGAAAATTATGTATTCAACATGAAGACTTGCGAAAGTGAGAAAGCAGAAGTGAGCCAGAGGAAGGAGAAAAATAACACAGAAGGGGTGGGGGTGGAGTGGCTTGGCCTTAAAGGACTAGAGGTCAGTGGGAATGAAGCTGAACCTACAGAAGAGAAGAAACAGTGGTGAAGGCTCAGGAGACAGCTCCTGGCAGAAAAGCGGGAGGATGAGGAAGTTGTAGGACTCTTGGGAGGCTGGGAGAGGACGGACAGGGGGCTGAGAGACTTGGAATTTCCTAGGAATTCCCGGGTGCCACAAACGGTTAAGTATCACACTAGTAGCTGAAAGGCTTCAAGTTCACTCAGAGACGCCTCAGAAAATAGGCCTGACAATGTGCCTCTAAACGGTCCCATCTTTGAAGGGTTCTGGAGCACTTCAATTCTTGAGGTCACCATGGATTGGAATCATCTCCTCCACAGCAGACGTCCTGGCGGCAGAGTGGTTCAGCAGTTCAAAACTGCCAGCCACTCTGGGGAGGGGGGTGCTTTTTACTCCCCTAAAGAGAAGCAGTTCTGTCCTATCTCTCACAGGATTACTATGAACTGGCATCAATCCAATGGCAGTGACTTTGGTTGGGGTTTTCGTATCTTCCATAACATTTAGCCTTCAGGGGAGTGGGTGGGTCCTCTCACCAGTGCCTGCCACTTGGGCTGCGTCCATTTGCCCTGTACCTCAGCAGGAAGGGCTCCTTCTCAGTGTTTGGGCGGGGTCTGGTGTGTGCAGCCCCTTCCCCAGCTCTTCTGGAAGATGGCCTGCTGGACCGTGCAGCCCCTCCCCATGGCCTCCCAAGGCCAGAGCTGGACTGCGCTGCCCCTTCCCCCACATTCCAAGAAGCTGATGTGAGAAAGACTCAGATTCTGCAGCGGCAGCACCAGGAAGCCTCCCTTTTCCTTATCGGGGCCAGCACCAGCAGCTCTCTCCACCTCATTTACATACTTTCCTGACCCAAGTCCTAGATATCTCCCACCACCTGGCTGACAGGCATGACTTCCCTGACCTAACTCGTTGGATCATCACACCTGCCCGGGAGCTCAAGATGCTCCTGCCCTGGTCTCTGCTCTCCCTTCCCTCCCAGGCGCTCTTTGCCGGCGCTAATAATCGGTCGTAACTTCACAGCCTTCTTCTCTATTCTACTTTTGTTCCGTATCTCAGTTTACCTCTCACTCAGCATTAGCAACTATTAGTACTAAAAGGTCATTAGCACTAGAAGACCTGGTCTTGGCTGCTGCCAATTTAATTCCAACTCGAGGTGATCCTGTGTGTATCAGAGTAGAACTGTGCCCCTACGGGATGGTCAGTGGATGGATTTGGGGAAATAGATCACCAGGCCTTTCTTCCAAGGTGCCTCTGGGTTCATTTGATCCTCCAACCTTTTGTTTAGCAGCTGGGTGCTTAACAGTTGCACTACTCAAGGATCTCATACTCACTGACGTTGAGACAATTCTGGCCCCCTGGTAGTGACCTGGTTACGCACTGAAGGTCAACAGTTTGAAACCAGCAGCCACTCCACAGGAGAAATATGAGGCTTTCTATTTCTATAAATAGTTACAGTTTCAGAAACCCAAAGGAAGAATTCTACCCTGCCCTACTGGGTCACTGAGTTGAAAACAACTGCCTGGAAGTAAATCAGGGTTTTTCCTTTCTTTTTTATGGACTCCATGGAGTAGTGGTATGGTGGGTTATGAATCAGGCTTCTAGGGCCACATATCCAGGAAGTGACCAAACCTGATTTCCTGCCCATTGTTGGTGGCATGGTGAGGTACAACTTTGGGGCTGCTAACCTCAACGTCAGCAGTTTGAAACCACCAACCATTCTGTAGTAGACAGATGGGGCTTTCTACTCCCATAGACATTAATTTTGGAAACCCACAGGGGTAGTTCTTCTCTTACTGGATTGTTATGAGTCAAAAATCTACTTGATAGAAGTGAGCTTAATCTTGGTTCTTTTACTTGGGTTGGATTGTGTTTTTGTGTAGGGACTTCATGGACTAAAACACTGAAGACCAAACTCAACTCTCAACCGTTGCCATCAGGTTACTCCCATTCATAGCAAGTGTCTAGGACAGAAGAGAGCTGCCCCTGTGAGTTTCCAAGACTGTAGTTGCTGTGGACTGTACGAGACTGCCACATCTTTCTCCCAGTGGAATAAAAGAGGTCCTAGTTCAGTGGGGAAAGCAATGGGAAGGCTGCGGTTGGCTAGGGTCATGAGCAGTAAATAAGAGGTGGTGCGACAGGGGGAGGTGTTGGAAGACAGAATAAAAAAACAAAACACCAGTTCTGAGTCATGGCAACCCGATATTTGAGTAGAACTGCCCATAGGGTTTCATGGCTTAAATCTTTATGGAAGCAGATCACCACACCTTTCTTCTGCTGCACTGCTGTGTGGATTTGAACTACCAACCTTTCAGGTAATAGTCTGGGACAAACACCTGCACTAACAGAACCCCTTGCCATCTAGTTGATTCTGGCTCATTATCAACGCAGTGAGGCAGAGTAGAACTGCCCCACAGTATTTCCAAGGCTATAATCTTTCTCCTAAGGAGCCCTGGTGGCTGCTAACCACAAAGTCAGCTCAAAGCTACCACTGGCTGCACAGAAGGAAGCTAAGGCTCTCTTCCCCTTAGAAAGATTGACAGGCTCTGAAACCCAGAAGGGGTAGTTCCACTCTGCTCTACAGGGTCACTTATGAGACAGAATCTGCTCCATGGCAGTGAAGCTCTTTGGTTTGTTTAAATCTTTCTCCTGCCAAGAAGCAGGTAGATTCAAACTGCATATCGTTCCATCAGCATTCCAGGGCTTAACCACTGCGCCACCAGGGATCATTTTTCTCACCTAAGGAACTATAAACCAAAGAGACTATATGCTAAATCTAATCCACCTCAGGCCCAAGGATGCCTTTCCTTCAGCTTAGTCTGGCTCCAGACACGGATTCTTGCCAAGTCAAATGGACTGTTCCTGCTCCATCAGGGGGGCAGCCCCTTGGCAGTCAGTTCCTTCCTGCCCCAACCCGATTCCTTCACCAGCCCCTGCAACCTCCTCCTCCTCTTCTCTGGGTAAATTATGCCCACCACTTCTGTAGGGAAGGGTAATCAGAAGAATGCTTCAAAAGGCTATCTCCGAACCTGAGGGGGGGGGCATGGTAGTGGAATTGGGTGGGAAACTAGGGACAGGGGGGTGGTGTGGGGCAGGAGGGAAATCAGGCGGGAAACTAGGGGGCGTGGGTGGTTGCTAGGGGAATTAGATGGTAAACTGGGGGTGCTAGAGGAATTAGGTGGGAAACTAGGGGAGTGGGGAGGTGCTAGGGGAATTAGGTGGGAGACTACAGGAGAGTGGGGGTGGGGATGTCAAAGTCAAAGTGAACCCAGAGCAGTTGGTAACTTTTTGCCGCCAACTTCTGGTACAGCACCTCCACCCCTTTCGCAATTATCTGCCACTCCAGTGTAGCATGCCATCTTGGGGACACCAAGGGTTAAATTGGATCAGAGGAGCTATTTCCACCCCTTACTTTCATAACCAATAAATCCTCCTCCAACCCTGAGGCAAAAGTAAAAGGCAGCCGATTTTGAGAAAGATACAAGCAGGCAAGACTCACTTCCTGGTGCGCCAGGCGCCTCTACCCCAGGCCAGCCTTTGTTTGGGGCAGGCGTGGTGGGACGCAGGGCTCCTCTCCAGCGCCTGCCGGCTTTCCAGCTCCCAAGAGCTTCCCTCTGGAGCACTTCCTAAACAGCACTGTGGCCCCTAACTGACCCTTCTCCCTGCGACCCCGCGACGCCCCCCCTCCTTTCTCCCGTCCCCCTGGTGGGTCCTTCTGGAACCCTGAAGAAATAAATTCACAATGGTGTGAACAGTTCTGCCCAACTGCAGGGTGTTGGATGTTGATTCTTTAAATCAAAAGGATGATTTTACCTTTTTTTTTTAAATTGTAGAAACTGACAGGTTGAGACGGAGCTGCAGAAAGGAGACAGAGCTTAGTCAGGCATGAATAATAAAGAGATGCTGTATTGCTGCAGGGAAAAACTTTTGGGAAGGGAAGGGACAGCAGGACTCCTGAACTGGTTCTGAGGTCTGAGAGTGAGGCCAGGGAAGCCGCCTATTGGTGGGGCAGTGGGATAGTGACAGCGGTACCACTTTTTAACATTTATCCCATGTCCCGCCGCATTTTAAAATTAAAATATATTACAATACTATTTTTGCGTTCTATGAAAATTTTTGTTGCTCCATATAGACCAAATTTTTAATCAAGAACACCCCCCCCCATCCCTGGTCACTGGTGTCCCACTTAAAATCTGGTCACTTTATTAGGACCTGGGTTAGGAAATAAGGTGAAGAAAGCTGATGGGGGTTGCGCCAATAGGGAGAAGGGAGGTTCGGGCTGAGTCCTGGTGGCGTAGTGGTTGTGCGCGGGACTGCAGCCCACTGGGACGGAGGTTCAATTCCAGCAGTGGGGCTGGGCCTCCTACTCCCACCACTGGAGAACAGTGATGCCCCACCCCACCCCCTCCAAAAAAAGGAGAAGGGAGGTTCGATGCTACAACTGGATTACCCAAGTCTGTGAGAAAATATTTTGTTTTACAACCTCCTTCTACAGTACCCCGTGGAATGGGGGCTTTGAAGTGGGATGGGTTATCCATTTGGCGGAAGGTCTGGAGGAAGGGTCTGAAGCTGGGTAGGTGATCTATCTCTCTGGCAGGCTGGGAAAGGAGTTAGCACCAGCCTGGCTTGGAGAGAGAAGCCTCTTGGTTCTACCCTGCCCAAACAGAAATAGCTACAACACTTTGTTTGCCAATGCAACGTTTTGAAGATACATGTTTTCATGATCCCAATTACATTCAATCAGGGGTATGACCTTTATTCGGAAACTTTTCCAAATATCTCATCACCATAAATAGAAACACACAGCTTCCCAAATAATGGCTCTCCCTTTCTCCTTCTCACTGCGCTGTAAAAAAAAAAAAAAAAAAAAAAAAAAAAAAAACACTGTGAATGAGTCCATGGTTAGCACTCTAATATTGAGCAGCCCACCAAGTCACCAAGGCTTCCTCTGCCCTGGGTAACAACTAATCAACTTTCCTCTATTCTTTTGCTTATTCTTGCCGCCTCGTATAAGTGAAATCATACAGTAGGTGTCCTTTTGTGACTGATTTACTTCGTGCAACATAAGTTTTTCAAGGTTCATCCATATAGTAGCATGTATCAGGACTTCATTTCTTTTTATGGTCGAGCATTACTCCACTGTGTGACCTGTTCATTATCCACTCATCTGTTGATGGACATTTGTGTAGTTTCTGCCTTTCAGCTATTGTGAATAGTGTTCTGATTAACATTGTTGCACAAAGGAGTTTTTTTTAATGGTAGGATAACAGGCATCAAATCCATAATGGGTCAAAAGATGTGGAGATGAGGGATGGAGTGGTTTTTTCATTTGCATACTATAGTCGAAATCAGCCTCGTTTGGGGGCAGTAGGGGTGTGCAAGCATTCATTATCTCTCATATTCTGCATTACATTAGAAAAGTATTGATATTATGACAAGGTAAACCTTACAGCAGGAAGGTATTAAGTTATCTTGACAAGTAAACCTGATTTCTTATATTGCGCCTACTCAGAGCGACTGAACCTGAAATTCTCAAACAAAAAATATATTGGTCAACTAAAAATAGATTATACTATGTTTATATTGGATATGTAATTGATGAATAATGTTTATAAATATCTAAAATATATTCTTCAACTACATTTATATTGATATCTATATTATACTATAATCTATATATAATAAAATAGATTTAACATATAATAGAGTTATCAATATATGAAAACATATTCTTCAACTGAAAAAAAACTCAGAGGGAAGCCACAGCACCACTCACCAAAACCAAAGTCACTATGACTCATAGTGACCCCACAGGACAGAGAAGAACTGTCCCTGTGGGTTTTTCAAGACTATAACTCTTTACATTTGTAAACAGCCTCAACTTTCTCCCAAGGAGGAAGGACCTAGGGGTTGCAAACTGCTGACCTTATGGTTAGCAGCTCGACACTTAACCTATTTATTGTACCACCAGGCTCCTGCATAGAATACTACTGGTATTTATTCACTTGTTCCTGGATTATATCTAGTGATCCTTCCAATTTTTAGGAGGCTTGTGAGTCCTGACAAATGGGTAAGAAAATGACAAGAATGCACACTTGTGTACTGTAAAAATTATTGATTTAGTATGATAAAACTTACAGCAAAGTAAACTAACATTTAATTATATTTCATTTAAATGATGAATAGTAATTGGATTTTTCAGTGAAGTGAAATTACTTGGTATGGCCCTTCTCTCTGCAGCCCTGGTAATGCTCACCAAATGACTTAGTAGGTAGATGCTAATAAAATGGAGAGGACTGCAAAAATCATGGTGGGGAGTCATATCTGACCGCTTCTGACTTCCCTAATGCCTGGAGGGAGAGGTCAGGCTTGCCTTAATCCTTTCATTACCTATTCTGACACCAATAATTCCTCCATAAGTTCCATAAGTCATTTACAGTGGCCAGACAGAATTCACAAACAATACTCACTATTAAGGGGATTTTGTAGGGGAGTTAACAGGTTACCCCAAGCCAGGGTCAGAAAACATTAAAGAGGTAGTCATTGGTCCCCAGTAATGTTTCTCCTCAATCAGCAGGCAAGTTTCTCACTATTCGTCAGCCACTCAGCCACATGACCTTTTCTTTGTCCTCTGCCTCCATGGGCCAGGAAGCTCAGCTGCGGCTCTGCCTCGCAATCTCACAATCTTCATGCTACTTCTGTTATGACTCATGGTCTCCTTGTCTCAGTCTCTCGTCTCAACCTGGCTCCTTTTGTCTGTCCCATGGTCTTCATGTTACAACCTCTGTACCTCTGGTCTCTGTCACTTCAGAACATGCTCCACTTCCAATGGCTCTGAGATCTCTCTCTCTCTCTCTCTCTCTCTCTCTCTCTGTCTGTCTTCTTGCTTAGATGACTCATCCTTAGAGCAAAGGAAATGGCAACTAACATTGGCCTAATTCCTCTATTAGTGTTATGCATGCCCTATTTTCATGGTCCCATCCAACTATTGGGTGGAAATTATAGAGCCAGGGATAGAAGAGCCATATTAAGAAACTTCATTCTCCCACAGGCACTCTAATTCAGGGATTTGGTCAGTTTTGTCATTCTTCTGGCTATAGAAGTGAGCTATTTGTAAACAATCCAGAGGAGAAAAAATGATACAACCAATGATTCTGGGGGTGGCCCAGGAAAAGGGGTGGGGGAGGAAGGAAGTGAGTGTTAACAAACCTGGGACAAGGGAACAATAAGTGATCCAAAATCAATGGCAAGAAGGGTGTAGGATGCCTGGTAGGGCTTTATCAAGTGCAATGTAACCAAGAAGAATTATTGAAACCCAAATGAAGGCTGAACATGATAACGGGACAAAGGGAAAGTAAAAGGAATAGAGGAAAGAACTAGGAGGCAAAAAACATTTATGGAGGTCTAAATACAGGCATGTACATATGTAAATATATTTTTATATAAGCTTCTCCAGCCCCAGAGGACTGCTTGCATCAGCATAGTTCCATGTGACGTCTTCAGCTCCCAGGGTGTGGTGCCATGTGTCTTGTCAGTAGTATGTCTCTCAGGGAATAAGCAGAGAGAGACATGTCTCCAGCCTCCAAGAAAAATACAGGAGTTGTCAGAATTCTCGGGAGAAGGCCATGCCCACACAGAGACCTCATTGATTTGATCTTGATTAACAGGTCAGACTCTACCCCTTCATTCTACCCCTTCCACTCAAATTGACTCCAGATTATGTAACTACCACAAATAGTAGCTAAAATCACAGGGTATCCAAGACCAATAAACCCCTTAGCAACCATATTGAGAGCAGCAATACTAGGAGGGTAAGGTGGGGGGAGAAAGAGAGAACCGATCACAATGATGTACATATAACCCCCTGCCATGAGGACAGACAACAGAAAAGTGGTGGACGGGAGACATCGGTCTGTGTAAGACATGGAAACATCACAATAACTTATAAATTTTCAAGGGTAGATGAGGGAAGGAGGTTGGGGGAGGGAGGAAAAAATGAGGAGCTGATACCAAGGGCTCAAGTAGAAAGAAAACACTTTTGAAAATGATGATGGCGACAAATGTACAAATATACTTGACACAAAGGATGGATGGATGGATTGTGATATGAGTTGTATGAGTCCTCAATAAAATGATTAAAAAAAGAAAAGTGAGCTATTTGACAAGCAGGAATGAAGAAATCCCACAACCATCTAACAAAAAGAACCACCAGTAGAATGCCTGCAAGATCACTGTCTGAAGTAGCAGAAGCATCAGAGACCACAGCACCCAGCCCGCAAAACAGAGCAGAAGAGCCACGCTGAAACCATCAGACAAATCATGCAGAGACAGGGCCCTTCTGGGCCAACACAAAGAGTAAAGCTGAGTACCTTTGTACAGAACACTGACTGGCAGAATAGGGTCCTGTAACACTTGCTAGAACACAGCAGAATTGAAGGAACCATGTAGGTGAGAGGCCAAAGATCAAACAGAGATGTCGATGCCAGATCTACCACTTTTAAACTGTATAAATTTGAACAAGTTACTTAATTAATCAGTGCCTCTGTTTCCTCATCCGAAAATGGCCATAAAAGACATTTATAGAAGCATAAATATAGGGATGTACATATGTAAATATATAAATATTTAATGATTAGGATATAGTCCTATGTACATGTATTTATATGTTAAGTATTAACAGATATAGGACAGATATAGGACTCAAGTCCTATTTCAAAGTAAGGACACTTTGGGTTTTTGGGTTTTTGGGGGGTTTTTTTTGTTTTGTTTTTGTTTTTTTTGGGCGGGGGGCATCACTGCTCTCTGGTGGTGGGAGTAGGAGGCCCAGCCCCACTGCTGAAATTGAACCTCCGTCCCAGTGCATCCCGCGCACAACCACTATGCCACCGGGGTTCAGCCCTAACATTTTCTTTCTTTTTTTTTTGTGGGTATCACTGCCTCTGGTGTGGGTGCTACCCAGTGCCATTCCTGAGAGCCGCCGCTGGATTTGAACCGCCAAGCCCATGGGCTGCAGTTCCGCACTCAACCACTTACGCCACCGGGGCTCAGCCCAACACCTTGTTTTAATAACCTTGTAGTCTGTGACGTTCACGACAGAATCACTGAAGACAAAAGAAATACATAAGCAAATGTGGTGAAGAAAGCTGATGGTGTCTGGCTATTAAAAGTACAGCATCTGGGTCTTAAAAGTTTGAAGTTAAACAAGTATCCATCTTGCAGAGAAGCAACAAAGCCCACATCGAAGAAGCACACCAAGCTGTGTGATAATGAGGTGTCAATGAAATCACATATCAGGCATCAGAAGACCCAAAATAATCATATCAATGCAAATGAATGGGGTCGGAGTGTAGACCAAAAGTTCATCTGCAGACAATTAGGCAACCCCTCACGGAAGGGTCACATGGAAGGGCTGAGTCAGCCAGAGTGCAGTATAGTACCAACGAAATACACGTTCTTTTAATTCTTTCATGCACCTTCCCTACCTCCAATAGTGTGACCCTAGTTCTACCTCACAAATTCAGCTAGACCTGATGATGTACACTGGTACAGATAAGAGTTTTTGACACACAGAATTCAAGACAAATTCCCCCCCCCCAGGAACAGTAATGAGAGTAGCAATGCCAGGAGGGGTAGGAGGAAGGTTGAGGGTGTGTGGAGAGAATCTGGGAACTGACTACAATGACAGATGTATAACCCACCCACCCTCACCCCCGGAGGACAAACAACAGTAACATGGGTGAAGGGAGACAGAGAGAGGTGTAAGATATGAAAATAACAATAATTTATAATTTAGCAGGGGTCCATGAGGTTGGGGGGGGGTAGTGAGGACAAAAGAGAAGCTGACACCAAGGACTGAAATAGAAAGAAAATATTTTGAAAATGATGATGTTAGCATATGTACAAATGTGCTTAATACGATTGACGTGTGGAATGCTATAAGAGTTGTAAGAGCCCACATAAAATGATTAGGAACCCATTGCCATGGGGTCTACTCCATGTCATAGTGACCTCAGCGGATAGAATGGAACTGTTCCAGAAGGTTGCTAAAACTGTACACTTTTTCCTGCAGAGCAGCTGGTAGATTTATACTGCAGAACTTTCGAGTTAGCAGCCAAGCACTTAGTCACTGCTCCATCAGGATATACACCTAGCTATCCTTTTTTGTTTTTGTTTTTGTGTATTTTATTTGTAAGTCTAAAAGCTTGAGGAAGTAGCTGCCTGAGTCAAAAGATGGCCACATTTTGCCATTGCTTTTAGGTGAACTTGGAGTTCAAACCACTGCTTCCTTTGTTTCCAGGTCCACATTGGGCTTTCAAGTGGGACTAGGTCAGACACTGCTCCTTAGGCTTTCTCTTCCATTTCTCTTCTTTCAGTGCCCTCTTACGTGGGTAGCCAAGAATCCCCGGTGATACAGTTGGTTAAGTGTTGGGCTGCTAGCTATAAGTTTGGTGGTTCAAACTCACGAGCTGCTCCACAGAAGAAAGATGAAGTTGACTGTGCCCAACAAAATTTACAGTGTCAGACAATCTAAGGAGTAGTCCTACTCTGTCCTATAGAATCGTGATGAGTGTGAACCGACTTAAGGGCAGTGGTTTAAGTGGGTCGCCAGTTCTGTTTCTTTCCTTACCTCTTCTCCTTTCTCCTCCCTCCCATGCCTTTCTTCTCCTTTATCTGTTCTCATCTTGCATCCACAGTTGTGGCGGGCACAGAGCCCGGGGTTCAATAGGACCTCAAGGTAATATGTAAATACGTAATGGTTTGAATTCTACCTTATCTTCTGAAAGAAGCTTCCAAGCACCTGCATGTGGAGCAGGTCTGTCATTTAAGGAGGCAGAACCCTGAGGGGTAAAGAAAGGAAAGGGATTAAAGAAGTTATAATGTGATTATTTCACCATTGACCCCTTTGTATTCATTTAATCTGATAGAGCATGTTCTCCTATAAAAGGGAAATCATTACATTTGTAAGAGAGGGAAGAAATCTCCCAGATTATAGAAAAGGTTAGACTCGTCAACTTGGCAAGTCAATAAATGGACATGTCATAGGTGATAAGCAATATTGTTCAATTAAATAACTGTAACCAAGCTAACCTTTGCTTTAACTTTGTTATAAGTAAACCAAATCACAACAAAGAGAAGTCTCTAGAAATTTGTTAAGCATTCTCATGTTGGTCCAAGAGGAAGATTTCCAAAAGGGAATTAGCCCTCAGAAGTAAATAACACGTTAAAATCACCTGACAGTTGGAGATGGTTTAGGTTCCACTAAACATGCTCACAAATGTGCTTCCCTCACATCTAAAAAGAATGCATGACCCAGGGAAGAGTTCATATTCTCAATACACATAAAGATGTTTTCCTACTTGGAGGGAAATGGCAGCTATCTTGGTCGACAGGGAAGGATGAGGTCTTGAGAACTGAGTTGACTGAGTAGGATGGGGATAAAGAGAGTAGAGATGGCACTGCAGCAGAAAAACACAAAGCGCAAGGGCTTAGAGGAAGTAGGCCTTGGGAGGTAAAATGGTAAGTGTTGCAAAATAAAGAGAGATCCAGCTATTTAGATAGAGAGGCCTAACAGATAATGAATTATCTGGAGGGTCAGGATGGGAAGTGGAAACGAATTCCTGTAACAATTAATCAGCAAGGAACAACAAACTATCCTTTGTCATGGAGGTGATGCCCACTTCTAGGCCCACCCCATGGATGACAGTGTAGAATTGCCCCTCAGTGCTTTCCTGGCTGTGACCTTTACCCAAGAACATCGATTGTGGTTGCATGAGTCTTTCTGTGGAAGAAAGATGAGAATTTCTGCCTCATAAAGATGTGCAGCCTTGAGAACCCACAGGGGCAGTTCTATTTTGCCTCATAAGGTTACTAAGAATCAGAATTTATGCCATGGCAGTGAGTTTGGCTTTTTGACTTGGCGTGATCCTTTAGAAGTGAATTGGGGTGATCATTTAGAAGTAAATGATGATGGCAGCAGGCATGCGAAGGTGCTTGGCACAGTATATGTATGTATGGATTGTGATAAGTGATATACGAGGCCCCGATAGAATGATTAGAATAAACTTTAAAAAAAAAGAAAATGATGGTGACAGCAACTGTACAATTATGCTTGATCTAATTGAATCATGCATTGGTATAATATCTGTAAGCGCTCCAAATAAAATGATTTAAAAATTTTAAAAAGCAGTAAACTGGCAAGCCTTTTTCCCAAGATGCCAATGGGTGAATTTGAACTATCAGCCATTTGGTTAATAGGTAAGCACTTAATTATGCTCCCCATAACTTCATAATAGGCCATGGACATGCTATATTTTATGCAGCTATCCTCAATTCTTCTAATATTGGACTTGGAAAATGTTTATTTATTTTTATTTACCCATGATACCCTTTGGACATATCTTTCTCCATATCTCTGTTTCTTTAGTACAAATTTCTAAAGGCGACTTTTCCAGGGCAAAGCAGGGGTCCTCAAGCTACACCTCATAGACATATGTGGCCCGCTGAGGACATTTATCAAGCCTGCAGAGTGTCTTTGCCCCTGCTGCCTGTCCAGGCCCGCAGTGAATTTGGTCATAGTTTTGGGGGGAGGGGGGGTTTTAGCTATAGTCCGGCCCTCCTACAGTCGGAGGGACAGTGAACTGGCCCCCTGTTTAAAATGTTTGAGTACCCCTTATATGTTAAAGCCTCTTGATGCTTAGTGCCAAAATGCTTTCCAGGCAGGTTGTATCAATTTACAATCCTATGGGCAATGTATAGGCGCATCCTGTCACCATTTTGATAGATAAATAACATTATCTAATTAATATACTTTACATATGTTACTACTAAAGAGATAGAATAAATCATCTTGTTGACCAAATATCCTTGTCCTGTGAATTGTCGTCCCAAGTCTTTTGTCAAGGTCATTATGTTTTTCTGACTAGGGTGATCCTTTGCCACACTTTCATAAAGTTTCTTCTTTGTTGTCCATTACTTAGCTTTGTTAATTTCATTTTTTGTTATGTAGCAGTTCTTAAAGTTGATGTAGTAAAATCTATCTACGTTTTCCTTGTTGATTCTTTTTCTATCATTTCCCCAAGCCCATCCTTTTATCTTTCCAATTTATTTTTATTTTGTTAAACCCTTTATTGTAAATTCAGTGGTTTGCAGAGCCAATCAGTTTTCCATGTAATAATTCACATTCATTTTGCTCATCTCATTGCTTGCCTTCCCCATCTAAGAGAAAGCATAGGATAGTAAATGTTTAGAATAAATTCACATTGTGTCTAGAAGGAGAATAAATTATAAGGTGTTACATTCCAGACTAAGTACAGCTGTTAAAATCCATCATGTATCCCACTTCCTCTCAGTGGATACCATTTCCATTCCACCTTTTTTTGTGAACCCTTCTTTAGTTTGTTCTTGGGGAAATGTTACCTTTAAGATTGCAATTGGGGGGCTGAGCCCTGGTGGCGTAGTGGTTGTGCGCGGGATTGCAGCCCACTGAGTTGGAGGTTCAAATCCAGCAGCAAGGCTGGGCCTCCTACTCCCACCACCAGAGAGCAGTGATGCCCAAAAAAATTTTTTAAAAAAGATCGCAAGTGGGTAGCGTTACGGATAATAAGTAAAAGGGAAAAAAAGACTGCAAATGGGTCAATATTCCCAGCTGTGTGTATCTCCCTAGTAGTACTGTTACCCATATAGATTTGCATATTGTTTGCATGAAAATTGAGACTTGCGATGGTGTTGGGTGACTTCACTTCCAGACCTAAAAGAACTGTGACAGGTACCATAAATCTTGGGGATTTCACCAGTCTCTATTTAACCAGTCAACCATGGTGCTTTATTTTTTAATGATTTTGAATTTTGTGCCACAAAATTCTCCCATTCTTTGCAGGATCCCTTTTAGAGAGGTTGGTAGTGGTAGCCAGACATTGTCTTTTGACCATTGTCTATTGAGCTAATTATTTCCATGTATCTTTTGATTTTCATCATTCTTCTTTGCTACAAACAAGAAGAGACCAATTGTTGCACCTTAGATGACAGTTTATGAGCTTTTAGGGCCCTAGTACTGACTCTTCTTTAAAAAAATTATTGAGCTATAATGAACATACCATAGAATTCACTAGTTCAATCACATTAAGAAGAATTGTGCAATCATAGCCAACAACCAACTTTGGAATATTTTCTTCCTTTTTGTACCTACTGATGTTGACTTCCCATTTCCCCCACCCTCCCCTTCCATGACCCCAAGCAATCACTAATCCAGCAGCATCCCCATTTCCCTATACGGTTAGACATAAAAAGGCAAACAACAAAGAAGGATCCAGTCAAAATGACCATATAAAACAGGCAAAGATAGACCCCAATCTAAAAAAAAAAGCATAGGATAGTAAATGTTTAGAATAAATTCACATGGTGTCTAGAAAGAGAATATATTATAAGGTGTTACATTCCAGATTCAGTACAGCTGATAAAATCCACTTTACCATCTGGTATTAGAGCTGTTGACATTCCGTAGGTTATGTGCAGAGCCCCTCTGTGGATTGAATCTCTGCTGAGCACCCATGACTCTCCTTTTCTGATGGCAGGGAGAGCATCCATTCCTGTTTCTGAGATGGCTGATTTTAAACCTACTGGGAGGACAGATTAACCAATCCCTTCATTAGGTCTCCATACATCTTATTTGTATGGGCCCACTCAGTCATTTGGTGGAAGTCACACAGACTATGGTTAGAAGGGCCGTATTAAATAATTGACAGTGTCACAGCATTAATATTTGAAACATTGGTGGCATAGCTTTCAGCATCATAGCAATATGCAAGCCACCACAAACTGATAAACAGGTGGTGGTGGTGGTACATAATAGTGGGGCTCAAATTTTAATAGGCACCACCTGAAGTGATTGCTGTTAGCAACTCTTGGTGAACCCAACGTGGCTGAGATTTCTATTTAGTAGATAGGGGAGTTTTACCTACCACTTGTCTGGCCATTGTCATACTGTGGTGGCTTGTTGATTGCTGTAATGTTGGAAGCTAGATCATTGGTATTTCAAATGCCAGCAGAGTGACCCAACGTGAACAGGTTTC
Source organism: Nesogale talazaci (assembly GCA_004026705.1). Taxonomy (NCBI): domain Eukaryota; kingdom Metazoa; phylum Chordata; class Mammalia; order Afrosoricida; family Tenrecidae; genus Nesogale; species Nesogale talazaci. The sequence goes on along the minus strand of PVJH01002534.1, from coordinate 66,042 downwards.
AGTGGAGCTTCCAGACTAAGAACAGACTCTGAAGAAGGACTCAGGTGTCCACTGTAGAAGAAGCAGCTCCTGGGAACCTTATACATAGCTTTGAGACATTGTCAGATCCCTAAGGCCTAAAGAAAGGATGCAGAACATTGTCAAAGATAGTGCCCAGGGATGCATCCCTTGGTCAGAAGGCACTTGAAATCTGACTGAAGAAGAGCTGCCGTCCGAAAGTCGAGTTGACCCTGGTGACGTGACTGGAGTAAAGTCTATGGGAGTAAAAGTTTAGGGCTCTTCATTGGATGATAGGAAAAATTCAAAATGAGAAGAAAAAACTGTAAAATTCTACTATAATCAAAGTTGGAATGTATGAGGTACAATTCTAGGAAAAATAGAAGTCATCAGAAATAGATGGAATGCATAAAGATTGATATTCTAGGTATAAGTGAGCTGAAATGGAGTGGAATTAGCCATTTTGAATCAGAATATCATATGGTGTACTATGCTGGGAGTAACACAATCAAGAGAAATTAAGCTACATTCTTTGTCCAAAAGGACATTTCATGATCTAGCCTGATACCAAGGTCTCATATAGAATGTAAATGTTTAGAAAATTATGATGGCAACATATGTACAAACATGCTTGATAAAATTGATGTATGGATTGTTATAAAAGCTGTAAGAGTCCCCAATAAAATGATTGTTAAAAAAATCTATCAAAAACAAAACAAAAATATCTATCTTGCTATACACTGCTATCTGTGAAAGGATTGTATGTACCCCAGTGCAAGGAAATATGATAAATATACTTATTATTAAATTTTATGCACAAAAGCTAGTGATAAAGAAATTGAAGAGGGGGCTGAGCCCCGGTGGCATAGTGGTTGAGTGCGGGACTGCGGCCCACAGGGTTGGCGGTTCAAACCCAGCAGCAGCTCTCCAGGAGCAAGGCTGGACCTCCCACACCCACCAGAGGGCAGTGATGCCCACAAAAAAAAAGAAAAGAAATTGAAGAGGGCTGAGCCCTGGTGGCGTAGTGGTTGTGTACGGTACTGCGGCCCACTGGGTTGGAGGTTTAAATCTAGCAGCACCTCTCCAGGAGCAAGGCTGGGCCTCCCTACTCCCACCACCAGAGGGCAGTGATGCCCCCCCCCAAAAGAAATTGAAGAATTCTGCCAATCTGTCTGCAATTGATCAAACATGAAATCAAGATGCATTAATACTAAAAAAGATGCATTAATAATGATTGGAACTTGCAATGCAAAAGCTGGTAACAAAGAGGAAGGAGCAGTAGTTGGAAAATGTGGTCTTGGAAATTATGCTGAAGACCAAAACTTGTTCATAGCAAATACTTTTTTTCAACAACACAACTGGTGATGATACACATGGACTTCTCCAGATGGAATCCACAGAAATCAAATTGGCTACATCTATGGGAAAAGATGACGGAGAAGCTAAATATGAACAGCGAGACCTAGGTCAGTGGCTGACTTTGGAGCAGGCAATTGCTCATATGTAAGTTGAGACCAAAGACACCATCCAAACAAATCATAAAAATGGAGAGTACATGTTTGACTTCAGCCTCATGATAGTGTTTCTTGAAGTTAGATGTGTCCTTGCCATTTACTGAGTTGTTTTGTGGAAACAATGTGGGAAGTTTCAGTTTTCATTATTTTGTTCAGATGCTGCCTTTGGTTTTTCCTTTATGAACTGGCAAAAATGAATGTTGTTAATGTATATGTTGAGCTCAGGGGTAGAAATCGCCATTTGAATTTCTCAGAAACCATGCTGCTTAAGGAAAATGGTCGACAGAAGGTTAAAATGGGCAGCAGCTGTGAGACTATACTGATTCATGGACTGTGACTAATGGCTTGGCTGGATGATCAGGGACTTGGAAGGAACATGATTGGAAAATTGGTGACAAGGAGGTGTGGGGAAAAGGTATGTGGATGGACCTCTCTGAATGGGCCAAAAAAGTAAAGGTAATCGTGTCTCATGTGAATGCTCCCCAAAGAGTTATCTCTGAAGAGGAGGACTTTAATAATCAAGTGGATAAGATGACACACATATTATGGTACCAGAAGTGGGGTACTGGAGAAACAAATCCAAAGACAAGCATATGTATATAAGGGAGAGGTTTATAGACATGAGAAAATGAATGTTGAGAAAACATCCCAATCCAGTGCTATACTGCACCCTGGATGACTTATTTGTTCCTTGTTACCCTTCTGTGAGAGGATGCCCAATTGTTTACAGCCTCATTCACATCACAATGGTTGTTTGTTTTGGGTCTTCTGGTGCCTGATACCTGATTCCATCAACACCTTGTAATCACAGGGGTTGGTGTGCTTCTTTCATGTGGGCTTTGTTGCTTCCCTGCTAGAAGGCCACTGGTTTAATGCCAAACCTTTAAGACCCCAGACGCTGTATCTTGTAATAGCCAGAAACCATCCGCTTTCTTCACCACACTAGCTTATGCACCCATTTTGTCTTCAAGGATCGTGTAGGGAAGGTGAGCATCATGGAATGCCAGATTATTAGAACAACGTGTTCTTGCACTGAGGAAGAACTTGAATAGAAGCCCAATGTCGGTCTGCTACCTAAATACGCAACGTGTAAACATGTCCCTCTTTCTTGAACCATGGCGGATAAACACTGTTTATCCCTCCAATGTTCTTTTCTCAACATTTCTAACTGGTTATGAGACTCTCTATCATTACAGTATTACCTGCCTCCTGTCCTCATTATATGTCATGGTTTCCAAGGTAACAGCTCATCTTACATGAATTACATTTGCAGTTGGTAGCTCCCGGGTGAAATATTGGAAAGCAACTTAATCTCATCTACAGTATATCTACAAATTATATTTACAAGTTGCTTCTGAGAAAAGTCACAGATGGCTAGTTTCATCCACTCTGAGCCTTTTTAAAATTATTTTTCCAATTGAAGAGTCTATCATTTCTTGATTTATGTGTCTAATTTTTTCTGAATTTTATTGCTTAGGTTTAAGGATACAAAATACTTTGAGTGCCCATCAGTCCACTGATAAACATCAAGGGTTTCTGAAAATATGTACTTAGAAGAGCAGGACTGCCACTTACAAAAAAAAAAAATAAGCGAGCCAGTGAGGAATCTTGGGAAATGGGGGTGACAATGGAACGTCAGTGAAGGTCCAGTGGACATATAGAAAAAGAGTTAATATTATGAGAAAGCTCTTATATTGAATGTAGGAGGAATTACCCTTGAAACTGTCGCCAAACTGCCTAGATACCTTTGTTCTTTTGGTTTCTAAGGTAAGACAGATTATTTATTATCTTACCTTTACATGACTGATGTTGAGGTTGCTTTTCTCATGGTCCCAACATTTTATGGTGTTGAAATTTGCAATGCAATATTCATAGCAGTTCCAATACTAACGGCTCACCACTCAGAACTTGATGTCAAATGAGGAACAGTTTTAATTTTCTTTGCAGCCAGAATTCTAGGTGGTTTCATCATCTCTCTAAGTATCCTCTGAAGACTTCTGTGCTCTTTAAATTTATACCATGTCAAAACAGAGATTGGAGCACCCTTGAGGGTCTCCCATCATGTTCTTTTGAAATATTCTTTGAGTTTGGGGATCAAAATGAAATCTAAAGGGGCTACATCAGGACTATAGGGTGAATGCGGTAAGGCTCCCGGTGAAATTCCCATAGATAATCATGGCTACCCTTACAGAATGAGCAAGTGCACCATGGTGATGGGGAAGAAAGTTCCTCAATGCAAATTCGCTGATCTCTATCCCATTAAGGCATTTTTAAATTTTCCTAAAGCTTCTTCATAATGAACCCCCATATGTGTCCTGTGTCCTTTGAGAAGAATCTATCAACATCATTCTTTTGGAACAGACACACACACAACCCAAAAAAACAGTTGCCATAACCTCCTCTGAGATGACGTTTCTGACTTGAATTTAACTGACCCACTAAATCCCTGTGGAAGTCACTATTTTAATTGGCAAGTGTATTATTGAGAAAAGGGGGCCCTGGTGGCATAGTGGGCTGTGCATTGGACTGCTAACCACAAGCTTAACAGTTCTAAACTACTAGTTGCTCCGTAAAAGAAAGATGAGGCTTTCTAGTTCCATAAAAGATTTACAGTCAGTAACCCAGAAGGGCAACTCTACTTTGTCATATAGAGTTGTGTTAGTCTGGGTAGACTAGAGGAACAAATTCAAGAACACGCTTATAGATATAAGGGAAAGATTTATATACAAGACATTGAGGGCTGAGCCCCCGTGGCGCGTAGTGGTTGTGCGCGGGCGGGACTGCGGCCCACTGAGAAGGAGGTTCAATTCTAGCATTGGGGCTGGGCCTCCTACTCCCACCGCCGGAGAGCAGTGATGCGCCCCCCCAAAAAACAAAACAAAACAAAACAAAAAGACATTGAGGAACAGGACATTGAGCCCAGTCCAGTACAAAGTCATAAGTCCGATATTAACCCATATGCCCGAAATTAGTTTATTAAGTCTCCTTCCGACTCATGAAGTCACAGGTCAGTGGGTGCAGAATCCCGGTGCTGGCAGGGGTCTCCACATGGCTCCTCGCTTCCAGGACTCAGGGTCCATCAACTGCAGAAGCAACTCATCGCTGGCAGAGGTCTCCATGTGGCTGCCTCAGCTTCAGAGGTCTGGCTCCATCAGGGCAAAATCGTATGGTCTCTCCGCCGGCTCCTCCAGCTTCTCTGATGCAGCCATCTTGTCTTGTCCATGATTCATTGTCTCTGAGACTAACTTCCAACAACTGGGGAAGATAGCTTCTCATCTTCACAAGGGAAATACCGGGGTATTTCCCAGAAGTCTCAGGAGAAAGCCATGCCCACATAGAGGCCTCATTGGCTACTCAATGGCTATCTCCAGATTAACTGGCTAAACTCCACCCCTACATTTCAATCTTAAAATTAACATAAGCACATGACTGCCTCAAGAGTCACTATGAATTTGCAGAGCAATGGAAAATTGACACGATGGCAATGAGTTTGGTTTGGGTTGCCTATGACTGTGAAGATGTGCCTGAAGTCATTGCACTGAGAGCAGACATTTTAAATAAATTTTGTTTAGAGTAACTGTATGCAGGTAAAGATAGCAAAACTTTTCCTCCTTGCCTTTGGACATGGCAGGAGAGGGGAGTCTCTGGAGAAAGACATCATGCTTGGCAAAGTAGTAGGGCAATGAAAAAGAGGAAGGCACTCTAAGAGATGGATTGACACCGTGGCTGCAACAATGGGATCCAACATAAAAGCAGTTGTGAAGCTAGTGCAGGACCGGGCAGTGCTTTGCTCTGTTGTACATGGGATTGTTATGAGTCAAAACTGAGTCACTGGCACCTAATGACAAAGACATGACCTGGAATACTAGTAGTCCCTTGTTCTATCAAGCCAGGTGCTTTTGGATGCAGGGGGACATGGTAAAAACAGTGAATTTCATGAGCATGGTCCCATTGCCACACTTCATTTGTTGTGAAGTAAGTTCCATGATGTGAGGGGACACTGCGTGAGATAAGACAACAATGCATAAGACATATGTCCACAATCGATCTTGAAGAAGTGCAGTCAGAATGTGCCTTAGAAATGAGAAAGTTGAGACTTCACCTCTTGCACTTTGGACCCTGGAAAAGGGCATCTTGCCAGGTAAAGTAGAAGGGCAGGAAGAACAAAGAAGAAGCAGGCCCTCAGCAAAATGGATTGATAGTGACTACAACAATGGATTCCCACCTCGCAACAATTGTGAGGCTAGTCCAGGACTGGGGATTGTTTCGTTCTGTTCTACACAGGGTCACTATGAGTCAGAACAGACTGGATGACACCGAATAACAAGTCCACAGATGGCAATTTTGGCAGAAGCATTGTGTGCAGGCAAGGAAATCCATATCATGAGTGTCTATTCCAGAAAGACCAAAATGCTGCCCTTTCCATGATGGAAGTGATTCAATCAAATCAGTATGTCACCAGGTGACTGGCAGATCCCACTAGGAAGAGTTCCACATCAGACTCAGTGTTGGATTCTGCTGCCGGCAGATTGGACACTGGACCTTGGTGAAGGTAAGTCCATGTTGCTGAGCGCCTGTATAACCTTCAACTCTGCCACTATGGTTACTGAATTCATAAGCCCGTTGGGCAACAGCAGGAGTGGATGGGAAAGGTGGTGTGTGACTGGTTTCCATAGAACATGTAATCCTATCCACTTGATTGCTAAAATCCTTTGCTGCTGAGGTCACGCTTTGGTGAGCATTCACATGAGACAACAATGCATTTCACTCCATGGGCCCTTTCAGAGAGGTCTATCACAGACCTCTTTCCACGCTTGTCACCAATTTTTCAATTACTTGCCTTCTAAGTCCCTGCCATCCAGCCATCCATGAATCAGAATATGATTACACATCTGGTCATTGTTCCTTACATTCTCCTCAAAATTCTGCCCATTGGGAGAACGTCCCCTCATCCAGTTCTTTACCACTCTCCTTCAGGGAGCTGATTTCCGCTTCCTAGTAATGATCGCATATTGTATGGAAACCAAACAGGAGTCTTCCCTCCCTCAGTCAAGCATAAGGAATTCCCCCAGGAGGCCAGAGATCCAAACTGTGAGAAGGAAGATAATGTCATCTGAGTGGGGAGCATAGGCATTTGGACTACTACCTCATGTAATTTATTTGTGCCTTTAGCTCCTGGTGGAGCCTAACCTCATCTCTATCACTTCCATGTAATGAGAGAGTGCTGCTGCGACGCTTTGGGTCAGAAAACACGATGAGCACCTCATGCTGCATGGTACCTTGGAGAGGAGCTCTGTCTCCATTAAGATCCAGGAGCCCCATTAAGATCCAAGAGAGAGGCCATCTGCAGAGGATGGCAGGATTTTGCTCCAAAACCCTGAGTTGTAGTCAATTAATATGACCCTTTTTGCCATCATTCCTTATGTGCTGTCTTATAATTTTAGACTCTATTCCTTTTGGACTCTAACCAAGTTTGGAGGGTGTTCTCTGCTATGATAATGGGCAGGATTAGGGTGGCATTAAGACCTGACTTTATTAGAGGATGTGAACCAAGTCATACCCTTTGTTTTCTTGGGGGAATCATTAGGACTACTTTAGTAGAGGGTGTGCATTCAGACCTCATCCTGTGTTTTCCTTGGGGTTATGGTCAGCACAAATACAGAGACTATACCCCCATCAAGGAGACGCCTCTTTCTTGATGGCTAAGCTTTTGGTGGAAGCAAGGAGACCTTCTTTAACTTTGGATTCTGGATCCTGCTTTGGGCTCACTGCCTGGTCTTCAGATATGGGGCAAAACAGCACTCACAACCAGGGGAGACATCGGGTTAAAGTCCCTTGCATTTCTGTGGGGCATTGTCGAGAATCGCAACCCATGTGGGATAGGAGGGAACATACTCAAGGAGGTGCGAGGGCGGAGCAAAATCGCAATCTGAGTTAGGCATTTGGGAACTCTTTAACCTACAGCTCCTTGGGACTAAAAAGTAAAACAAAACTCATTGCTATTGGGCCGATTCTGACTCATATCGATCCTATAGGACAGGGTAGAATGGTCCCTGTGGGTCTCCAAGACTGTGACTCTTTGTGGGAGTAGAAAGTCTCTTCTTTTCTCTGAGGAGTGGCTGATGGTTTCAAACTGCTGCCCTTGTGAGTACCAGCATATCACATAACCTACAGGTGAGCCTGGGATTAACTTTTCTAAAAGAAGAAATTATTACCACAAATCCTCAGGGTTTACTCTGTTACCCACTGTTTGGGGCCTGCCCAAGCTGCAGAGTACTTTGCACAACCTCCTGAATGTGTTGCTGAGCCTTCTCTTGTTCTGGGCCCCACCCCAAACCAGCATATTAGCCACTCGATAAATGAACCAGAGCAGCACACCCAAATAAGGAATGTCTTGTCTCCAAAATCCAGGGTCCCACCAGGTGTTGTGTGAGAGGCCAATTGCTCTAACTTTTACTTCACTTAATAGAAATATCTTGACATGCATTCAATCCATAGGCAATTTACTATGGTAAGGGTGCTTGAATTTGTGTGAGGCTAATTTCCCACCCTCTAGTATGACAATATCTTTCCAATAAATCAAATCCTTGTCTCTTTCAACAAGCAAGATGGTGTCATCTGCATATTGCATGTTGTTAATAAAGTTTCCTACAGTCTTGGTGCAGTGCTCTTCATCATATAGCCCAGCTTCTCAAAGTATTATCAGCATACAGATTGAATAAGTACTGTGAAAGGCTACAATCTCAAAACATACCTTTTCTGATTTTAGACTATGCTGCATTTCCTTGTTCTATCCTGACGACTGCCTCTTGGTTACTTATATATTATGCATGAGCACAATGACATGTTCTGGAATCCCCTTTCTTCTCAATGTTATCCATAATTTATGATCTGCACAGTCAAATGCCTTTGCAGAGTCAAGAAAACACACGTAAACATCATTCTGGTATTCTGTATTTCCAGTTAAGACCTATCTGATGTCAATAATGACCTCTCTTATGCCATATCCTCCTCTGAATCTGGCTTGGATTTCTGGCAGGTCCATGTACATTTACTGTTGCAGCCATTTAAAAATTATCTTCAGCAAAATTTTACTTGACATTGATGCTATTGCTTAATACTTTCTGCATTCTGCTGGATCATCTGTCTTTGGAAGTGACCAGAAATATGGATCTCTTACAGTCAGTTTAGTCAGAAAGTTGCTTTCCAGATTTCATTGCATAGATGAGTGAGTGCTTCCAGTGCTTCCTGACCTTGGTCAACCATTTGCCTTTGAATTCTGGTCAATTCCTAGAGCATGGAGCATATTTAAGAGGGTTTCGACAATGTTGTGGAAAGATTATATATTTTTTAATTTTTTTCCAATCATTTTATTGGGGGCTCACACATCGTTTTTCACAATATATAAATAAGCGTATTCGTCAAGCACCCTCACATGTCCACTTCTATTATTGTTCTCCAATCGTCCACCTTTTCCCTTAAGCCCCTAGTATCAGCTTTTCCATTCCTTCCCCTCTTCCCATGGCCTCTCCTCCCCTCCAACCCTCAATACTTTATACATTGTTATTGTTTTTTCATATCGTACACTGCCCGACCTCTCCCCCAACCCACTCCTTTGATGCCCGTCCTTCAAATAGGAGCTTGTGTATATACCCTTGCTGTTGGTTCCATCTCTCTATCCCCCCTTCCCTCCACCCTTCCAGTATCTCCAATCTAACCATTGGTCCGAAGGGGCCCATCCATCCTGGTTTCCCCATATCTCCATCTCCCCTCTATGCCAGTGTGACTTCTCCAGTCCATCTGGATTTGCAAGGTAGAGTTGGGACCATGATGGTTGGGGGACGGGGAGGAAGGCTTCAGGAACTAGAGGAAACTTCTATGCATCATCAATGCCTGGCTGCCCCCCGACTGGTCTGTCTCCTCCCCGTGACTCCCCTGTAAAGGGGTGACCAATTACCCACCAGTGGGCCTTAGGTCCCCACCCTGCTCTCCTCCTCCTTTGTAATGATGTGATTCTTGTTCTTGGGTGCTCGCTATCTGCTCCCTTCGGCCCCTCTTGATCACGCATGCTGGTGTGCTTCTTCCATGTGGGCTTTGCTTTTTCTGCGCTGAATGGTTACTCGATTATCTTCAAGTCTTTGAGATTCCAGGCATTCAATCATTTGTTAGCTGGGTACCATCGTTTCTTCTACTTTGTTTGCCTTTGTATCCATTTGTCATCAGCGATATCAGGAGTCAATAGGTCCATTGATTTTGATTTTTGTTCTTTGACACCTGATTGTTTCAGCACCTCATGATCGCACAGGCAAGTGATCTTCTTTTATGGTGTATGTTGAATTAGTTGAACTTTTCACAGAGCAGATCATAGTTTTACTTTTTTCTTTTAAAAATAGTTTTATTGACATAAACCTTACAAATCATATGCGTTAACTTTCAATCCAATTATGAAGATTGGAACAATCATCCTGAAAATCAATTTCATAACATTTTCTTCTCATACTCTTTGTTGTTAGCTCTCGGTTTCCTCCCTCCTTCCCTGCCATGCCCTTAGGCAATTTTCAATCCAGATGCTATCTCTATAGATCTGCCTAGCCTGGATTTCATATACAGAAAATCATGCAGAGCACAAACAGGAAGCAAGCAAACAAACAAAACTCCAACAGCAATGACTAGACAAAACATAGAAAGGCCTTAATTGAAAGGAAAACAGACAATATTAAAAACTGAACCTATTTTAGAATGAGTCAAAGTGGAGATCAAATGATAAAGCATTGCATTTTATCTGCCACAGTCAACTTTCCAGTGCTCTCTGTTAAATAGCAAAACCATTCATATCCCTCACCTATGGTTGGAGGAAAGTCGCCAGAGACTTAATCCATTTGTGAACCCTAAAAATGGATTTTGAGTTTCCACTTTCATTCATAGACTTCTGCAAACCAGGTGTTCCAAATTTAAACTCTGACACCATCCACACACACTCTTCGGATTTGGATCTTATTGTTCAAAATCTTTAGATCCCACAGTCGGATGTGCTTCTTCCATGTGGACTTAGTTGGTGTCTCACTTAGAAGATCATAGTTTTATATTCAGTGATCCATACACATTCAATTCAACTCATCCATTGTAATCCTCTCAATATGTTCTTATTTCTCCCACTTCCTCCTTGGATTCCTTGTTCTCCTTTCCTTTTTTTTATTCAGGCAAACTTTAATGAGAAAACTCCATGTTAAAAATAGTGTAACATAAACTGAGAAAATACTTTTAAAAACAAGTAAACAAAAAATATCCACTTGATTTAGGAGAGTGAAGGCTCTAATTCTGGACCCTATGGTTCCTGGATGTGGATGAGGAGCTGATGTGGAGAATATATGTCATGAGACTGAGACACTGGAGCCCTGGCAAGAGCTGGGGATGGAGGACCTTGGACTCCCTCTAGAGTAAATGCAGCTGCAGAAGCAAGATGAGAGTCACACGATGCACCTGTAGCTGACCTCAGGCAGACCTCTGACTCTTCAATAGGCTAGCTGGCAGTTTCTGGTGATGGAGTTGGGGAGCAGCTCCCTGGTGATTGCTCCTGCTCCACTGGTGCAGCAGGAGCATGATCCTCACCATCAGGTTCTCCAGGAGTCTGCTCTGGAACTGGCCCAAGATGAGACTCTACTTCTCCAGGAGACTGACCTTCTGGTTCAGGTATTACAGGTGGTGGTGGTGGTGGTGGTGGTGGTGGTGGTGGTGGTTGGGTCACTGGTGATGGAGGAGTGGTGGGGTCACTGGTAATGGTTCCTCTTGCAGTAGAATTATAGTCAAAGGACCATTATTACTAAAGAAAAAAAAAGATGGTCCTAGGTGATTTGCTGCACCGACCACTTTCTGTGGTTCTGGGCCCATGAACTCTTTCCATGGCCTCTTGGGGATTCAGTTGAATCAAGAGAAGGTAGGAACTGTAGATTTGGTTTGGACACAGTGACTTGTAACTTCTCCAGCAGGAATTTCAGAGAGGCAAGTTCTCTGGGGGAATGATGGGATATCAGTCTTGGATGGAAAATGGGTCACTTTCCAACTAGATTACCAGGATGTTCAAGATGGTTTCTTTTAGTAGTTGCTGGGTTCCACCATCCACTTCCTCTCCTTTCCTGACATTCTAAATTTTTTCCTTGGATAAAGTCTGCCCATGTTTGGGCAAAGGTGTGTTCAGTCCCAGACCTGAAGAGTAAGCACTTTGGTCTTCAGGATTCTATCAGTCTCTTATTAGACCAGTAAACCTGATCTGTTTTAGGGGGGGGGGGAGAATCCATTTTCTTTTGCTTCCATTTATTCCCACACTTTTAGAATGTCCCCTGTATATATTAATATATACAGAGAGATCTATTTAAAGTAAACGGCTCCTGCAACTGTGGAGACCTGCAAGTCCCAAATCCACAAGTTAGTCGTCTGGTTGGAGACTTCTCCTGATTCATGTCGTTTCAGGAACTGACAATTCCAAATTTTGTCAATCAGAGACTCGTGTCCCAAAATCTGGAGACCAGAGGATGATGAATCAGATGCAAAGTGGAGAAAGAATGAGTTTTGTCAGATGATCCATTTATATTGGATGTAGCTCACATCCCCCAAGAAATTTATTGGCTTTCAACTCATTGGCTGCTCATATGCAATCACAAATGGAGGATGATTGCATTAAATTACATATGTAAGAGCTTTCAGTCCCATGTCTGCTAACCACTGAGAGTCATCGCCTAGTCAAGCTAACCATAATATTCTTTATTTATTTATTTATTTATTTTTTAGGCATCACTGCCCTGGTAGTGGGAGTAGGAGGTCCAGCCTTTGCTCCTGTGAGCGGGAATTGAACCTCCATCCCAGTGGGCCGCAGTCCTGCGCACAACCACTACGCCACCGGGGCTCAGCCCGCTAACCATAATGTTAACCACTTCACCCTAAGTAAATGAAACTCTGCTTCATGCCTGGGACTCAGCACCAAGTACATAATTTCTATACCTATCCAGAGGCTATAATTTCTATCCTCTCCGCATCACCACCCTCAGAAAACTGTAATAATAAAGACACTTTGCCCCTATTTTCCTTCCTGATGCTATGCATCTGGATGCTTTCAAGAGCTATTGTCAGGCTAAATTGCATGGTAATGCTGGATTGCTTTTAAGGTGCCTCCCAATTTTCTACTGCATGAGTCTGTGAAGAAGCTGATAGATGAAATATTCTCTGTTCCATCTCCCTGGACTTAAGATGTGCATCTTAGTTTCTCAGTTTACAATTAGGAGTTTTACCAAAGACACACAATCCATTTCAATTGAAATGATTGAGAAGAGCTTTTATAAACATGATGAATAATAGACAGCCTACAGAATGGTTGAGAATTTTCAGGGACCTTATATTTGATACAGGTCTAAAATTGTGTGTGTTCTTACAAATAAATAAGCAAAAGACAAATAACTCAATAAAAATGGAAAAAGGGGGAAACAATTTCAGGGATCTACATATAACATCCTCTCTCGAATACGGACAACAGGTAAATGAGTGAAGGGACACATCGAACAGTGTACAATAAGAAAAAGTAATAATTTGTAAATTAGTAAGGGTTCATGGGGGAGGGGAGTGGGGAGGAAGGAGAAATATGAGGAGCTGGTACTGGGGGCCTAGGTGAAGGGAGGATGTTTTGAGAGTGATGATGGCAACAAGGTGCAAATGTGGTCTGCATACAATTGATGTATGTATTGATTGTGATGGGAGTTGTATGATTTATAAAGAAAAAAGGAGGGGGAAAGAGGAGCTTATACCAAGGGCTCAAGTAGAAAATATTTGAAAATGAAGATAGCAATATGTAGACAAGCATGTGTACAAACATGTGTAAAAATATGTTATAAAAACCCCCAATAAAATCAAAAGAGAAAAAAAGAAAAAAAAAGGAAAAAGGATTTTGTCTTACATTAGGTTCTCTAGAGGAGGAAACTCAATTAATTGTACATATCAATTTATAGACATGATCTTTTCATTTTAAATCATTTTATTTGGGGCTCATACAACTCTTAGCACAATCCATCCATCCATCCATTATGTCAAGCACATTTGTACATTTAAACATATCTTTTCAAGGAAATTGTTCTTGCAGTTTGAAGGCTGACAAATCCCCAATCTATCAGTCAGGAGGCAAGCGGAAAGCTTCTCCTGACTCATGCGGTTGCAGGTCCTGGCAAATCTAAAATCCCCAGATCAGGCCACAGGTGAAAAGTTTCTCAAGTCGCATGAAAGGGAAGTCGGAAGATTATGAGACAAAGGATACAAGATCAAGAAAGTAAGCTTTGACAGAACATTTGTTTTTCTGTCATGAATACAGGCTGTGCTACCAAGGAAACTTCTCTTCCAGTTGATCGGTTGCTCACAGCAGGTCACAAAAAGAGAGGAGATATGTGATTCTGCCACACCACTGAGAATTATAGCCGTGCCAAAGTGACACATAATGTGACTCATCATAGACTTGAGTAGATATCTCACCATGTATAGGCTACTCAAAATAGCAGCAAACAAGGAAAGATAATCAATATCATTAGTCACTGTGGATGCTGTTGTTAGGTGCATAATAACCTTATGGATGACAGAATGAAACCATCCTCACAATTGTTCTTCTGTTTGAGCACATTGACGCAGCCACTGTGTCAGTCCATAAGAGAAATGCAAAAAGAAATCACAATGAGATGTCACCTCACCCCTGTTTGAATGGCACTAATAAAACAATTATGTTTCAAAACTAACTAAAGGGGCGGAGCCCCGGTGGTGTAGTGGTTGAGTGCGGGACTCCGGCCCACTGGCCTGGCGGTTCAAATCCAGCAGTAGCTCTGCAGGAGCAAGGCTGGACCTCCCACTCCCACCAGAGGGCAGTGATGCCCCCCAAAACAAACAAACAAACAAAAACTGGAAATCCTGGAACTCTCATTCATTGTTGATAAAACAGAAAATGGCACAGCCACTTTGGAAAACGGCATGTTAGGCTGGGTTCTCTAGAGAAGGAACACCAGTGAGGTGCATAGGCACATGTATATAGAAAGAAATTTGTATGAAGAAATGACTCAGAGGATTTCATGGGGTGGGCTGGGTTCGAAGGGGAGATGATATCAAGGAGTCCATGTAGAAAAAGAATGTTTGGAAATGGGTTGTGGATGCAACTGTACAATTCTGCTGGATATGGTTAAACTATGGAATGACATGCCATATATATTAACAATAATAAAGGGATGGCTCATAGAGTTACAGAAGCAACCAGGTTTCCCATGGAGTTGGCTTCAAAAGGAGCAGGCCTTAGCCCCAAGGAGTCTTTCTTCTAATTGCATCAGGGTCCAAATGACCACAAGTCATATCCTGATTGCCTTGGTCAGAAGGCCCTGAACCAATCTTATAAGCTTTTCTATCCAGAATAGTATACATAGCCCAGTTATGGCCTTTCCCGGCTCCTGTACTCCTGCCTGAAACTGTGCTATATTGATCTGCCACCAATCGTGCTTTTTGTGACAGTTTCTCTTATGCTCTCATGTCTAATTTAGTGACCATGTTTCTATAAATCGTTGGACACCATTATGGCCTCATACTGATGGTCTCCCTCATCGTTGTCCTGTTTGAGATGTGGGGGTCTCTTCTCCATTAGGAGAGGAGCCCCTGGTGATGTAGTGGTTACGTGTTGGGCTGCGAACTCGTGGTCAGCTAGTCTCAAGCACCAGTGGCTCCGTGGTACTGGCCTTACTGCTTCCTGAAACAGTTACAGGGGCAGAAATCCACAAGGGGTCACTGTGAGTCAGCATTGACTGAATGGCAGCGAGTTTGGAGTTCAGTTTTCTCCACTAGAGAAGCTCCTAACGACCACAAATACCATCCGTTTCTGAATCACTAAGTCGAAGGTAACTGGAAATCAACTGACTAACTCATAGCGATCCCGTTTTTTGCCCTTAGAGCTGCTGGTGCTTTTGAACTGCGGACCATGAGGCTAGCATCCCAACTAATAACCACTACACCACCAGAACTCCCTAAGGCTAGAGTATGGCCTGAAAACGGGCTTTTCTATCAAGTTCCCAGCTAGTGGAGCTGTTCCAGAGACAGCGTTGTCCATCCCTGCCCATTTGTCAAAGCTAGAATAGCCTACTGCTCCTGCAGAGGTAAGCAGAAACTAGAGTGTGGAGACTGCCCTTGCTCCCCTCTTCCTCCTCTCTCTAATCCCTTCCATTCCCTGCCTGCCCCCCTCCCTCCTCTTGGCTGAGTCTCCCTATCTGTCAAAGCCTCCCTCTTTGCAGGGAGATCAGATCACTAAGTAGACTTTCAGCTGACTGAGAGGGAGAACCCCAGGTGTTGGGGGGCCCCCTAGAAGAATGCACTATTTCTGCCCAGTGCTGGGCATTGCCTGGGTTACAGCATTCAGTTTCTACCCTGGTGATGAAGGCACAGTGTGAGCATGGGTCTCTGTTGGAAATGACTCAAAGAGTTAAAGCGAAAAAGCGATACCTATTTTCCAAGTATCCCTACCTGTCAGTTGGGATTTTGAAATAACTAACACCTTTAGCTAATGCTTGGAGGTTCTCGATTAGCACTCGCTTGTGAAGCTGAAGAGAGATCCACGACCTGCAAACTCTCTTCTGGGCTTACTGTTCACACCTACCTTATAAAAAGAGCATATGTTGTTTCCAGGAGATGGAGAGCGACCCAAGTGCAGCATAAACACTCACCTCGGAACCTTTTTTCTTTTTTCACTTTGGGCTTTCCCCATGTGCCTTGTACCGCTCTGAGAAACAAGTGAGATGAGTTCATTTTTAGGCAACGAAACGGTGCAATGATTCACAGCCCTCCCTGCACAGAAAAATCACCTAGGAAGCCTTTAAAAAAATGGCCATGTCACACCCCCCTCCCCCAAGGAAAATGAAATCAGCATCTCTGCAAGTGGGCCCTAGATAAATGCTTTAAAAACAGATTTCCAGGGGTGAGAAGATCTTTCTCTAGATAGTAGACATTTGTTATTTCTGGTCATGGAAAATATAACACCAAATGTGAGTGAAGTATGCACAGCTTGACCTAGGTATATGAAAAAGTAAATGTGGCTGAGCCCTAGTGGCCTAGTGGTTGTGTGCGGGACTGCAGCCCACAGGGTTGACAGTTCAAATCCAGCAGCAGCTCTCCAGAAGGAAGGCTGGCCTTCCTACTCCCACCAGGGCAGTGATGCCACACACAAAAAAGAAAAAGTAAATGCTTTGGTAAATGCTAGGACATATACAATTATGCAACAACAAATGTCCATATATATTCATATATGCTATGAAGTGCATGGAGGTACAGTTACTTTGTAGATTTAGCCAAACGTATCTCAGAATTGTTTTATGACATTTGAAGGATGAGAACCATAATATCATGGGACAAGTCCATTATCATGTAAAGCATGTAAAGCATGTAAAGCATCTTTACACAGCATGTAAAGATTGTGTTGTACATCCTTGTTTAAATAGCATCTGGGGTCTTCAGAGTAATGTTTTGAGCCCATTCATTCTGGCTTGACCTCCTGCTGAGAAGGTGCATTTCCACCTGCTAATACTGACTTTGAATTGACATTTTAAAAAATCCTAGTATATCTGCTGTGGAAAGGGAAATTGTCAGCTGAGGAGCGAGTCACTTACAAACTCTGCTTTAAAAGCTTACCAGCAGCCCTATTGGCATCTACCGGTTTAGAGAAAGAGAAAAAGTAAGGAATTGACAACTTGGAGATAGTCAACCAGAACCACAGTTTTATCGGCTCCAAGCCAGAGAATTAAATGGTGCATCTAAATCCTAGCCCTTACTAAAGAACAATCAGTTCTTACATTATGGTCCTGCTCAATACTTACCTTCATGATAACATCACTGAAGGTGATGCTACTGCAAAATGTGGTGAAGAAAGTAGACGATGCCTGGCTATCAATCAGAATAGTGTCTGGGGCCTTAGTTCAGACTGAAGAATCACACCAGCCTGTGTGATCCAAAGGTGACACTTACAAAATAATGGATACAAGGGGATAGAAGAACGTGAGGGGGTGGGTAGTGAGGGAAAGGAGGTTTAAGAAGTAACTAATGAACCAGGAGGGTGTAGAGAGCAACTAGTGAAGACAGAAGGGGAAAGGGAGCACTAGAACAGATTATAATTGCATAAATCATTGTAAAGGTGACAGCTATGGGGAGGGGGAGGGATGTTCTAAAATTGATGTGAGGCTGATTGTACAATTCTCCATGACATGATTGAACTATTGAATAACATGGTACATATGTTACTTGCAATAAATAGTTGGGGGGGGCAGTGGAGATGGTACCTGGCTACCACTACTGACCATTCTAATCAGCAACACAATAGAGGATGCTGATAGAATGGGAGAAAAAGGCAGAACAAAACTCAAATTGTTGAATAGTTCAAACATCCTGGACCAGTTAAGATGAGAGGACTCCTCGAGACTATCACCCTGATATACTCTTTAAATCTGGAGCCTAAACTATTCCATGAGTTTAGCTAAATAACAGATTGACTCATAAAATAAACAAAACCATTTGTGAGTACTGTGTTCCTTTAAAAAATCATTTTATTGAGGTTTTTAACAGCTCTTATCACAATCCATCCATTCATTGTGTCAAACACATTTGTACATATGTTGCCATCATCATTTTCAAAACATTTTCTTTCTATTTGAGCCCTTGGTATTAGCTCCTCGCCCCCTCCCCCTGTCATGAACCTTTGATCATTCATAGATCATCATTTTTTTCCCTGTCTTTCACCAATCGCTGTCTCTCTTCACCCACTTTTCTGTCCCCCTAGGAGAGGGTTATATATTGATCATTGTGATCAGTTCCCTCTTTCTTCACCTCCTTCCACTTACTCTTCTCATATCTCTACTCTCATTATTGGTCCTGAGGGGTTTATTTGTCCTGGATTCCCTGTGTTGAGAGCTCTTATGTGTACCCGTGTATATGCTCTGGTCAATCTAGATTTTTAAGGTAGAATTGGAGTCATGATAGTGAAGGGGGGGCATTAAAGAGCTAGAGGACTGTTTCATCCTCTAACACAGTGTTTCTCAACCTTCTTAATGCCACAATCCTTTAATACAGTTCCCCGCATGTTGTGGTGACCCCCCCCAGCCATAAAATTATTTTTGTTGCTACTTCATCACTGTAATTTTGCTACTGTTATGAATCAGGCAACCCCTGTGAAAGGATCATTCGACACCCCCAAAGGGGTCACAACCCACAGGTTGAGAATGGCTGCATGTTTCATCAGTGCTGTACTGCATCCTGTCTAGCTTGTCTCTGCCTTGTGACCCTTCTGTGTGTGGATATTCAACTCTCTACAGATGGCCTTTGGGTCGCCACTATGCTCTCCCCCTGCTCCTTTTAAAAATCGTACAAAGGAGACCAAATAGTCAACATTTTCTCAAAAGCAAAGATGAGACTATAAGGAGGGAGGGGCAGGGAAATCCAAGTTTTAGAAACAGAACAGTCAAAGTTGAAATAACAAGAAAGTTGGCATGCATGAAAAAAATGCAACCAGCATCACTGAACACATTGCATAGAAGATGTTGAATTGGAACCTAACTTGCTGTGTAAACGTTCACCAAAAACAGGATAAAATAATTTAACTTTTTAAAAATTCCCAGGTGATACTAATGTGAAATGGTCATGAACCACTGACTAACAGTCGTTAAAAAAATGGCTCAATTTTTTTAAAAGAATAGACTCTGCTAATATTCAGAATCCATTTATACATATAAAATATATATGTTTATATATGTAAATGAGAAGCTGCTATCAGACAAATGACCAAATCTCTCAATCTCTTCATTTATAAGCATTGACATAATATCAGGGTCCAGCAGACCTGTTTCCTAGGGCTGTAAGGAGGACTGCATGGACTGATGTTTGTAATACACTGAAATTACGCAGTTCATATCACAGAGTGAAGAAATCTTGGCAGTATAATTGGCTACCATTCAGCTGTTAACCACAAGTTCAGGGATTCAAACCCACTAGTCTCAGGAAAAACTTGAGGCTATCTGCTTTTGAAACTAATTTTGGTAGCAAATGTAAATTAATGCTTGATGTAATTGAACTATGAAATGTTATAGTATCTGTAAGAGCTCTCAATAAAATGATTTTTAAAAAAAGATTTCTGGCCTTGAAAACCCACAGGGATAGTTCTACTCTCCTCAATGGTCACTGTACATCCGAGCAAAGTTGATGGTAGTGAGTTTTGGAGCAGAGTGAGTGCTCACTGTGCAGTCTCACTTACTGACCCTGTAGGACAGAGTAGTATTGCCCCTGTGGGTTCTGTAGACAACTTTATAAGCAAGTGGAAAGCTTCATCTATCTCCCGCCACAAGATGGTAGCAAGTATAAAATTCAGGCATCTTCTTTCCACCGTCCCTGATTGTGGCCCTATGAGAAGTGTGGCTATTGTGTGCACTCTGCTTTGGTTCTCAGTAGCTTTCATTTAGGACTAGGATGACAAAAGTCATTCTCGGTTGGTTCTGGGAGAGAACTTTCTCTCTTTCCATTTCTATAATCCCAGCATTGCTCAATATCTTGGAAGTTTTTATCCAAACCGATCTCAACTACCATTGAATCCATTTCGAATTATTGCTACCCTATATGACAGAGTAGAACTGTCTCGATGAGTTTTTGAAACTGTAATTTTTTCTTTGTGGGCCTCACTGCCCTCTGGTGGTTGTGGGAGCCACCCAGTGCCACTCCTGAGAGCCACCGCTGGATTTGAACCGCCAAGTCCGCGGGCCTCAGTCCCGCACTCAACCGCTTACACCACCAGGGCTCAGCCCGAAACTGTAACTTTTATGGGAATAGAAAGCCTCATATTTCTCCCACAGAATGGATGATGGTTTTGAACTTGAGACTTGGCAATTAGCAGCCCAACATGCCATAACTCACTGCACTACCAGGGCTCCTAGCAATCTTCATATAGCACTTATTCGTCCCCGGTTGTGTTTCATTTCTGGTATAATCTAACACCCTCCACAATCTTAGTTATTTTGTTGTTCTGATTGACAATAGACACAGCAGAACATACACCAATTCAACAATTTCTTTTTTTTTGGGGGGGGGGAGGCATCACTGCTCTGCGTTGGTGGAAGTAGGAGGCCCAGCCCCACAGCTGGAATTGAACCTCCGTCCCAGAGGGCCGCAGTCCCGCGCACAACCACTACGCCACCTGGGCTCAGCCCCAATTCAACAATTTCTACATGTACAATTTAGTGGTAGTGATTATAGTCTGAGTTGTGCATCCATTCTCACTCTTTCCTAAAATTTTCTTCCCTCTATTAATATAAACTCATGATCTTGAGCTTTTTCATGTAATCTATGGAGTTACTGCTGTCAACCTAAACTCATATAGATAATTCATAAAAGAGCAGAAAGTTCAAGGCAGACATTTCTTACCAGTTAAACTATTTTTTGGTTTTAACGTGACCAAACAAATCCTTTAATTTAAAGCAGGCAGGTGGTCTCAAAGCAATAGTCTAAGGAGACATCCAAACCCTTAACTCTAGAAAATTTAGAGTCTATGAAAATGTGAAATTGTTCTGCATTTCCCCTTTTTGATCAAGATTTCTTTACAGAATCTTTGAACAAAATGTTCAGTAATGGTAAGCCAGGCATCCTTCAGTTCTACTGGTCCGATGTCAAAACACTCCTATTCCTGACTTTCCTTCCTTTGGTACTCCAGTTAATTTCGGGGGAAATTGCTGTCCCTTGGAAGACTACCTGTATGACCCAAGATGCTACCATTAAATTGGAGGTAGAACAGAAGCACTAAATACAGTATAAGGCCAGTTAAATGGATGACCCATGAAACTATGATCCTAGCCTTCCAATACAAGAGCCCAAACACCATGAGGATTTGGGCTCTATGTAGGCAGCCTTGGCAGTTACTCTTTTTATTGTCATTGGTGAAAATATATCGATCACACAGTTTTTGCGAATTCAACTTTTTAAGGGTCAGACTTTTTTTAAAAAAAAACAAACCTTCCTTGTGAATTAGGTGAAAGTTTTCAGAGCAGATCACGGGTCTGCATGTCTACATTCAAAAATTCCTACGCACTTTGTTTCAACTCTTCCACTGCAATCCCCTTAATGCCACATCACTTATTCTGCTTTTTCCGTGATTACTGTTTCCATTCCTCCTTCTTTCCTAACCATCTGCACATTGTCCCTGAGCAAATGCTGCCTTTTGGGTTTTAAATGGTTGATCATTTCACCCAATGGCTGACTATTCTACCACAACAAAGAACTTAGTTCCAGACCTGGAGAGTGACTAAGGGCCTTTTTGTTAGAAATTATAAAACTTGACTATGCAATCCTTAATCAATGTGATATTTCCATCACCATTAGTTCCCCTTCCTATGTCTGGTAACCACTAATGACTTTTCTCGTTTTTTTTTTTGTCTTTTTTTTAGGGGGGCATCACTGCCCTCTGGTGAGAGTGGGAGGCCCTGCCTTGCTTCTGGAGAGCTGCTGCTGGATTTGAACTGCCAAGCCAGTGGGCTGCAGTCCCGCACAACCACTATGCCACCGGGTCTCAGTCTGACTTTTCTTTTCTATACACTTGGTTTTTCTTGTCTTTTTATTTAAGTAAGCTTATATTAAGTTGGTCCTTTGGGGTTGGGTTATTTCATTCTGCTTTCAGCTCTCTTGATACTGTAACATGTATCAAGACTGAATTTCTGAAAGCAGATTGTGCCTGGCTATCAATTAAAATAGCGTCTGGGGTCTTAAAGGCTTGTATTCAAACAAGAAGTCATCTAAATGAGCCATCAACTAAGTCTACATGGAAGAAGCACACCAGTTGTGTGATCAAGATGACAATAACAAAATCCAAATATGATGAAGGGTAAAGTAGCAGAGCTTAAATTATGACTACCAACTTGTAGAAGGCTATGGAGGGCAGTGGGAGCCCAAATTCCATCCGCAGACTATCTAGTCAAAATAAACTTCTGGTAGATCCCCTCTGGCCACAGACAATGGACTTAAACAGTTTTACTATCAGACAGAGTTCGTTTTTTAACTTGATTATGGTGGATCAAACCACTGTATAAGATGATACTTGGACAGTTGACCTCCCTTTTGACCTCACCTGAATGTACTCTAAACTTAAATAGTTTTTGCTAGTTCCAGGACAGAAATTTCTTCACTGGCATTTTAAATATTGATAGTGGTCTTTTCCTTTCTTTTTTAAAGAATCATTTTATTGAGGGCTCACACTGTTCTTATCACAGTTCATGCATACATTCATTGTGTCAAACACATTTGTGGATTTGTTGCCATCAGCTTTTTCAACACATCCTCTTTCTACTTGAGCACTTGGTATCATCTCCTCATATTTTTCCCTTCCTCCTCCAAGTTCCCTCACTCATGAACCCTTAATAATTTATAAATTGTTATAATTTTTTCATATCTTACACTGTAGCAGTATTTTCTTTTTTACTCTTTATTTAATTTGTTAGCCTTATATTATTTTCCCCTTTCATTTTTTTGTTTTTTATTGTTTGTTTTCTTCCCCATTTATGAAGCACAGATGAACTGGGTGCATAGAAAAAATAACTGATGCAATGGTCTATTGGGGACATAGCAGGTGGGAGGGACGGTAAGGGGAATTGGGGCACAAATAGTGACTGCAGAAGCAGGGAGGGTGCACTAGAACTGACAGTGATCAGTGATGTATATACCCAATTCTTTCTAAAAGTGACAACTACAAAACGGAAGTATATGAAACGTGAATTTTACACCAATAAAATTATTTTCAAAAAACTTAATTTCTCCTACCAACCGAGTAGCATTCCATTGCATGCATGGTGTCACAGTTTGTTGTTTATGTTTTGATGGGCGTTTAGTTAGTTTACACCTTTTGACTTGTGAATAGTGCTGCAGCAGACATTGAGACACATCTCTCCTTTGGAGTTTTTACTTTCACGTTTTCAGGATATACATCTAGAAGTGGAATTGCTGGCTCATGGGGTAGTTCTATTTTCAGTTTTTTAAAGAACCCCCACACTGAGTTTTATAGTAGCTATACCAGAATGCATTCCCATCAGCAGTGGGTAAAGGTGCAGAGTTCCCTTCAGCCTCACGAACATTTGTTAGTTGTTTTCTTTTTCTTTTAACCTTAGACATGCTAGGGGAAGTGAAATTGTACCTTACTGTGCTTTCTCTTTATATGATTCTGATCGCTAACAAGTCTGAACATCTTTTCATGTTTTCTGGCCATTTGACTGTCCTCTTAGGTGAAATGTCTATTCAAGTCTTTTATCCATTTTATGATTGGTGTTGTTTATATTGCCACTGCCAAAATTTTATACTACATCTCTTGGTTATTAGAACCCAGTTGGATATATGGTTTCCAAAGATATTCTTCCAGAATATTCTCCCAAGTCCATAGTTTGTCTTTTGAAGTGACCACCAAAAGGTGGAAACAACTTAAAGAGCAATGGAATCATGATACATGATTCATGCTACAATCTGGACAGAGCTTTGTCCAGGTAAACCAGTGTTAAAGGTAGGTTTGTTGTGCCAACATGGCCAATGAACACATGTGAGATTAATTGAAGGGGGATGATATAAGTGGCTTGGCGAGTCTTGCATTTCTTTCTCTTGCACTTGGATCTTTGGACCAGTGTACAGCCGGCTGCCTTGCTTGTTCTGTGCCTCTGTTTGCAGGTTGCACTACCTGTGGGACCCCTAACCCATGGATTGTGTTGCTGTAAGTTGAAGTTCCTTCAAGCCATGCTTTGCCACTCTACTGGAATATACATCTCTTGAGCTGGGGACTGCCGAATTTTGTCATCTGGCTGACTATTGGAGGGCTGCCTTGCTATTTGCTGCCTGTGACTTGCTCTACAGAGAATTAGCCAGCGGCCTTTAAGACTTGAAGGGCTGTCAGTGTATTAGCTGACTGATGGAAGTGAGTTGCACCGAGCCATTGTACTGCTTTATAAATTAATTAACCCTGTATTTCTTGTGTTAGATATCTATCTACCTATCTAAATATATATAAAATTATTAGTATCCTGGTTTTGTTTCTCTAGAGAACCCTGTCTATTGCCCCTGACAATATCACAGGTCCATAGGCACAAATGTACGGTGATAATATATAAAGATTATATTCAAGTCATAGAAAATAAGAGCGATAGGAGAGAGTGTGAAATAAAGGTGTCAGACACATTTTATGGTAGCATGCTCACTGTTGGGATAGCCATGATCTCAGCAGCCATGTCTGAGCAGAGAGCGGGCGAAGCAGAAGGGAAAAGCGGAGGACTTATTTCTAACCAAGACTTATATGTACTTGGAAACATGCTAGTCCCTTGATTACAGGTATGTCACAAGGAGGGGTTGTACCAGAGGCAATACAATAATAGGAGGGCTCGCTCTCGCAGTGTACACGCAATAGGAAGAGGAGGGATTAGGGGTACACTTGTGACAAAATGGGTGGATCCTAGATTCAGGATGGCAGTCTAACCTTGATCATCCTTGAGCTGCTGGCTTGGCTTATTCTGAGCTCTCTAGGGAAACAATCACTATCCTTATCAGTAGGATGTGAGCCCCACCTACTGTGATTGCTGTGGATGGTTGATGCCTTCAGGGAGATAACTTCGAACCAACTTGCTTCCAAGTGTGCTCCACTCATTTACTGTAAGTTGCAAATAGTATCCTAGGTCTGACATATATTTGGGGGAGACAAGCTGGGGAAAAGCCTTTTTCTATCCCAGAGGGCTTGAAGACATACATTGTGCTGAATAAACTTATCTAATCACAAAATATGTGTATTAGTACCCCCCAAAAGCCAACGCTCATTTTTTCTTTTGAAGTGAGGGGAATAGTGCATATGGAATTCCTTCCATTGGACTGCTAATCAAGTTTTCCATTTACAGGTTCTATTTACAGATTGCGTGTCACTGTGTGCAACAAAAAGGCCTGATCTCTGGCAAATGGGGGACTGGTTTTGCCACCCTGACAATACACCTACTTATTCAGCCATCTCCATGGGCCAGTTTGGGGCAAAATCCAGCATGCCCCTCTTGCCCCACACACCTGACCTGGCTCCAACGCAATTTCTTTTTGTTTCTGCAAATGAAGAGGTACATGAAAGGATAATGATTTGATGATGCCGAGGAGGTGAAGGGAAACAAAAAATATGAGGGAGAGACTGTCAGCCATCCAGATGAGCTTGGAAAATGTTTCCAAGAACGAAATCACAGATTTGACAAATGTCCTAAGTGTAATAGAGAGTGCTTTAAAGGTGATATGGTTGTAAATTAATTTAAATACATGGCTTTGGAAAGAATTCTGTTTGGGGAGGTGGTATACCCTCATATATAAATACACAAGAAAAGGCAAATGTATAGAGAACAAAGACAATTAGTGGTGGTTACCAGGGATTGGGAGAAATGAAGGACTGAGGAGCTCATTGCAATGGAAATATCACATTGATAGACTAAAGATGCATAGCTAATTATTGTAATTTTGGGGGGGTTTTTTGTTTGTTTGTTTGGTTTTTTCAGGGGCATCACTGCCCTCAGGTGGTGGGAGTAGGAGGCCCAGCCTTTGCTCCATGTAGCTGGAATTGAACTTCCATCCCAGTGGGCCGCAGTCCCGCGCACAACCACTATGCCACCTAGACTCAGCCCCAATTAGTGTGATTTTGTCCAGAAGATTGACTTCTAAAATGGTGAATTAGCAAAAATTGTGTGCTAGATATATTTACATGGTGATAATAAAAAGACTAACTGTTGGAGGTAGCTGCTACCAAAATCCTCATGGTATTTGTTCCTTTATTTTGGAGTTTTAAAGGTCCTGGTGTTTTAGGATATCCAGTTAATTCTCCTTTAATGTGTTTAGTATTTCTATTCTACCTCCTAATTTGTTGCATCATGCCTGAGGTATTGGAAGTTAGCAAAAGAACTCAGAAAATGAGGATAAAAATGGTAGTCCAACTAAGACTACCAGTCTTAGTATGCCTAGTATACCTTAAATCAGTATACCTAAATTGTAGATGGAGAAATTGCTGAATTGGTATATGTTCTGTTGTGTATATTCTCAACAACAAAATAAATAAAATTTAAAATAGTAATAATTAAGAGAGACTTGGTTTACCAGAGATTAAAATCCATCCATACTTTATAATATTGAAAACACAGTAGCATTTCTATAGGAATCAAAAATAATTGAGACAGAATAGAAAGCTTTCAACTGACCTAGCTAAAAGATAAGTCATATACACAAAAAAGGGTGGCATGACCAGTCTGTGGTGAGCCACTGGTGTGAAATGTAAAAAAGAAACAAAAGGGCTGAGCCCCAGTGGTGTAGTGGTTGTGCGCGGGACTGCAGCCCACTGGGACGGAGGTTCAATTCCAGCAGTGGGGCTGGGCCTCCTACTCCCACCACAGGAGAGCAGTGATGCCCCCCCCCCCAAAAAAAAGAAACAAAAGCATGAAAAGCTTTGCAAAAACAAAAGTAAGTGTTTAATCCTGGGACTGAGATGAACTTTAAAAGCATAGAAGCAATGGAGTAAATCACAAAGGTATGGTAGATTTGTCTCCCTCAGCTATATTGGCAAACACAGAGAAAAATATTTGTAGCAAATAAATGATTCTTATCATTGTATCTAAAGCACTCTGATGAATCAATTTGAAAACATCAATACTCAAAACTAAGAAGGATGTTAACAGAAGATAACCATATTTCCAACAAATATAAGAGAAATATTCTAACACAATTGCAAATTTTGAAATGTGTAACATTGGTGAAGGTGAAAAAGACACACATTTCTCAGTGCAGAGTTGATGTGGTGATGCCTACACTCCCCTGTCCCACTGGTGGAAAGTGTGTGTCCTTTCTGGAAATGCACTTCTGTGATATGGATATGCACTTCTGTAACTCTGTTCTGTTCTCCATTTCTTACTTGGTCTTCTCATTCATAAAGTGATGAGAGTTCCTAGTATTGGACTAATCTCACAATACATGCCAGTCAATTAATATAGTATCTGGCTTGCAATAAATATTAAGTGAATGTTAGCTATTGCTTTTTAAATGCATGTGTGTGTACAACAAGAAAGTTCCCGTTGAGTCCCGGTGGCATAGTGGTTGTGTGCGGGACTGCCATCCACTGGGTTGGAGGTTCAAATCCAGCAACAGCTCTCCAGGAGCAAGGCTGGGCCTCCTACTCCCACCACCAGAGGGCAGTGGTGCCCAAAAAAAGTTCCTAAGTTTAACTCATCCAGCTTCTAGAAATGTATTCTATGGGAGAATTCAGGATCTCAGGTAAAGATTTACATACTCTACTCTTGTAAAGATTTAGTCTCAGAAACCACAGGAGTACTTCTTCTCTGTCCTATATGATTGCTATGAGTCTGAACTGACTTGATGGCAGTGAGCTTGGGTTAGTGATAGAATTAAAAAAAAACAGAAGCAGCATTACCATGCAGTAATAGTGTAGTTAAATGAATTATATCTAGTACATGGCAATGATGCTCAAGTATGATATAGACATTTTTCAAAGGTTGTATTTTCATACACATAATGGGGGGAGGGGAGCTGATAAGAATTGCTTAAAATGACTATAGAGTGGAATCAAATTTTGAAAAATTTATTCATATACATTAGTACCTAGAGAGACATTTAGGGAAAAGATCAGAAATAGACAAAAATATCAACAATGTTTATCTCTGTTTGATGGAACCATGTATAAAATGTATACATTTTATAATGATATGTACCATTCACATAATCATACTTATTTTAAAGGAAAACATTTTATATTTTTCTGTAAATTATTGCCAATGTGTCAAGTCTTTTCTGACTTATGGTGTATCCCAGTAGAATTGTGTCCAATAGCACTTGCAATAGCTGATGTGGCAGAAGTAGATCACCAGGCCATTCTTTTGAGGAACTTCTATATAAACTAGAAGCCCCAAACTTTCAGACCTAGAAAATGAACACTTTGAACTACTTGAGCCACCCAGAGGTTCCTGTAGTAACTAAACACACAAGTATATGGAATTTAAATGCACACACAAATAAATAAACAAGTATGATTACAAAATCATCAGAATCTTCCTTAACCCAAAATATCAAAAAGTGAAGTTCTTATTTATAGTTATTGACTATATCCTCCATCCAGGTAGTGCCTCCCACTCTCCGTTTCTTATGAAACTATTCTGTGCTCTTCAGTATACAACACATAAAAAGGAAGTGCTGGCATCCTCGATGGACTCAAATCATATTCCTTTAAATGTTTTTTGAATTTTATAAACAAAAAGAAAGCTGAAGGGGCAGAATCTGAGCTGTAAGGTAAGGCTTCCTCAATGAAATTCTTGTAGGACAGTCCTTGCTACCCTCCAAGAAGAGCAGGTACATTGTCATGATGGGAAAAAATCCTTAGTGGAAATTTCCTGGACTTTCCCTCACCAATATAGTTTTCTACCCAAGAAGTCCTTGCAATCGCCTGGAGTCTTTTGAGAGAATCTATCAAAATAAAATAACCCCTGTGAGATCCTGAAACACCGTCTCCATAATCCACTAAGCAGAATGCTCTGCTTTTAACTTAACTGGTTCAGCAGATTCCCTCAGAAGCAAGCTACTATTTTAATTGGACTTTTTTTGGGGGGGGTGCTAAGACTAATAAGGAATCCTGATGGCACTGTTAGGTAAGCGTTGAACTGCTAACCACGAGGTCAGCAGCTCAAATCCACCAGCTGCTCTGAAGGCGAAAGATAAGGTTCTCTACTCTAGATCTTCTGGGTTTGAATCTAGAGCTTGTTCTCTCCCCCTAATCAACACTGCTCCTCACAAAGGTTATGAGTATGTGTGTATGTATGGAATGACATCATTAAGCAGTATCAAGTCATTGCAGGCTGTTGTTGTTGTTGGTTGCTGTGAATTTCATGTGACTTTATGTATAACGGAATGAAACGTTGCCTCATCCTTTGCCTTTTTAATAATAGGTTTGCACCCAATATCATGTTAATGGTACAGAGTAGAATAAAAAGAGGCAGTAGGATAGTGGGTAAGAGTCGGAGTTCCAGTTATGGCTGCCTAGATATCAACCTTGAATCTCCATTTAGTACCTGTATAATCATGATCAAGTTACTAAATATCTCTGTGCCTCAATGTCTCCATTCATTAAATGGGCCTAAGACCCTCAGTGAAGCTGCAATATCCCAAAGAGTTTGTTATGTAAAGGGCCATGTCTGGTCCCTGGCCAGTGAATGTTATCTTTTATTAGAAGAAATTGGAGGAGGGAGAACACATGTTTTATTGGCAATGAATCTGAAAAAAAAATGATGAAGCAGGTGACATTAAAGTAAAGAATAAAGAGTTTGATAGAGTGGGAAAAGAGCATGGTCAAAAATTTGGGAAGTGGAAAGATTCTTGAGGTGACAGTAGATGGCCACCTCACATGTTATATAGTAGACCTGTCCTATAAGGTTTTCTTTATGGAAGATCACCAGGCTTTTCTTCTGCTGCACTTTGGAGATGAATTTGAACCACCAACCTTTTGTTTAGTAGTCCAATGCAAATTCTTTGTGCCGTCTAGGGACTATCCAAAGACGGAGAGGGGTTGAAATCCAGAAGGCTTTCAATAACAGAATTAAAACCTTGGAGTAATGAGAACCCTACCAGAATTTTTGAGAAAGACAAAGATAAAGCCTTCGGGGACTTTAGCCTGACAGTTTTGCAGTTTTGTCTTTGACTGCTACCAAAGGCAGAAACCAATAACTCTGAAGTTAATGTTTCCAGGACAAGGAACGGAGGAGAAGAAAAGGTTAAGTGGGGAAGAAAACGGAGACTGCATAACTAAAGGAAAGTAGGGAGGGGTGGGAGGCATAAGTGCACCTAAAGTGACCAAACCTACCTCACAGCAACCCTGTAATAGAAAGCCTCACTTTTCTCTCAAGGACAGTCCGTTGGTTTTGAACTGCTGAACTTGTGGTTAACAGCACAAGTATAACAACTATGCCACATGAGTCCTCACACCTGGAGTAAAATAGCAGGGTTGGGGAGAGGTGAACCAACAACCCCCCAAATCAAACTCACTGCTGTGAGTAGATTCTGATTCATAGCGATCCTATAGGACTGAGTGAGACTGCTTTGGTGTGTTTCAGATATTAAGTATTCAAGGGGGAAAAAAAGCTTCATCTTTTTCTGACAGTTTTGCAATTTTGTCTTTGACTGCTACCAACGGCAGTGGCTGGTGGGTTTGAACTGCAGACCTTTCAGTTAGCAGACCAACGCATAACTCATCACCCATGTTAGAAAGACCTTCCCTTAATTTCTCATGCCAGAACCGTCCCCCCCTTCCACCCCCAGGCAATAACCTACTGCCTCCCCATTTATGAAGTAAACTTTCCGACTCAGTTTAGGGCTTCATTTAACTTGGAGCCTGTGCTTTTGACCAGTGAGAAGGAAGGGTAGGGCATTAGGACCCAGCGATTACTGTGGTGAGAGGTTGAATCTCGATCTCTCAATTTTTCTCTCCAGCTCCCTCCTCTCCCTTTGTCATTCTAGCCGCCTGCTGCCTCCGCAGCGTCCCTCCAGCTCCCCGAAGCTAACTGCCTTCGCCTTAGACGGACCAAGTGAGCCCAGCAGAAGGATTAGTTGGGAACTGCCCTGGTGACCCATGGCATCCCCCAGAACCGTAACTATCGTGGCCCTCTCGGTGGCCCTGGGACTCTTCTTTGTTTTCATGGGGACTATTAAGTTGACCCCCAGGCTCAGCAAGGATGCCTACACTGAGATGGTAAGTGAGGCAACTGGGTAATGAGAGGCGCACCCATGAAGGATTGTGAGCGCCTCGCCCCACCTTTCCTTCTCGTTCTCCGGTCCCTTTCCCCTCACCCTTACCCGACTCCGGACCCCTTCCACCTTACCCAACAACTTTGCGGCTTGGCTTGGCAAAAAGGGATTGCATTTGTGGGCTGGAAGCAACTGTTCTGCAGATACTGCATGCTAGTGGGGGGAGGGGATACCCAGTGAAGACCCCTACCCCCTACTTCACCCTCTACCCTCTGGTAAACCATCAGGCTGAGACCATTGTGGCACCTGTCATTGGCATCAGCCTACCAGCACACGCCCAAAGTCCAGGCAACCAACCTGCGAGTAGGGTTCTTTCCCTCTGAGCTAAGAGTTTAGCAAGCTGGAGAGTTTATTTATCTTGGGGAAGGACAAAGGGGAAGAAGGGAGGGGGGCGAGCCGGAGACCGGGTTACCAACCCTGACAGTTTTTAGAGGCTGGCCTGGCATTCTCATCTAGGGCTGGTAGTTAATTCTCTAAGCCTCTTGGGTATGTATCTGTATCCTTAAGACAAAGCAGTCTTGGCCCAAATAAAGGTCATGGAGTGCCTGATTTCTGAAACCTTCTCTCCAGGGAAGGCCGATTGCCACCCCACCCCCTAATTTGCAAAATCTTCAAAGTCTAGTCCTCGCCGCTCCTGCCCCCCTTGTCAACCAGTCTGCACTCCCCCCCCACTAGCCTCCAGGGCCTGGGCCCTCTGCAGGGTCTCCCCCTCTGCAGAGTTGGAATCACCAAAGGTGATGGCCAAAATAGCTCCTCCGCATCCTGGGGGCTGGGCTGCTCGCCTCAGTTGGGCGTGCTGAAGACTTGCTCGTCTGCTGGATAGTACCAGGAGATGGCACAGGGATGTTTCCAGCACTTTCTGACTCGCCTCTCTCCCTGCCACTTTTTCTCTTCCTTTCCTTACCCAAGGGAATCTGCTGCTCACTGTTTTTGCCCGATTGCCATGACTGGGCTCTCAAGGTCAAGAAGGAAAGGAGCTTAGGGGAAGAGCAGAAAGAGAGAGAGAGAGAGAGAGAGAGATAGAGAGAGAGAGAGAGAGAGAGAGAGAGAGAAGCAGCAGCGAAAGAGGGACTCCCACTAGGGTCCAGACAGGGAGAAAGGGACCCACACAGTTGAGAGGAATAGCTAGCTCTTTGGGAACCTGCTGTGACTCCTTCCAGGGCCCCTCAATGTGAGCTGCTGATCGATGGAGACTGGCACTTTGTAGATGCTCAGAAAACGTTTGCAGGCAGCTCGGGCTTCTGTCTCAGAGTTTGAGAAGATGCTTTCTATGTTTCCCTCACCACAGGATCACCCTAGGATAGGGGAGGGGTGGCTGCAATGCAAGAGCCCCCAGTTCTAGTCCGAGTAGCAAATCCTAACCAGCTTCTTCTTGTCCTCGCCCCTCCTCCCAGCATGTTTGACCAGATGGAATTGAAATCAGGTCAGAATGCATATCCAAGGCAGCCTGCACTGGGGAGGGGTGGGGAGGGTGGGGCAACAGGAGCCAGGCAAAGGTTTAAAGAGGGTGGATGTGGCAGAGACAGCTGGGGAAATGAATGCCACTACATTTTTCTCTTGGTGGTAATAGTTGGTTATTATAGAGAACTGAATGGGCTTTTGCTTTTCTTTACGTCCCATGTATACATATACTTATATATTGGTGTGTGTTTGCATGTTGTATATGTGTGTAGGTTAATGTTTAGCTTTCCTTTGGCTTAGAGTACCCTTCCTTGGTATATGGAGACTAGCAAATTGTAGCTGTTCAGAAAACGTTTGCAGGCAGCTCTGGGTTCTGTCTCAGGCTTTGAGCTGATGCCCACCCCAGATCCTGCTTGGCTGCATTAGAGCCCCCTCAAGCTGTACCCTAAGGATTGTGGTAGTCTCTGCAGGTAATCCAACTAAGATGGAGTCACCGAGAAGCTTCCTAGCAGCTTGGCAGGAACTCACACAGGGACTGACCACAAATGGGTTTACAGTAGGCATTTTCCTCAGGAATGTAGCTATCTATCTACTGAGAGGCAGATGAAGCAAATATGATGGTTTCACAGCATAGAAAGGGGCATATTTAAATACATGTAATACAACAGTACAGAACCATTGTGTGTGTGTGTGTGTGTGTGTGTGTGTGGTTGGGGGGAGTGTTTCTGTGCTTCAGGGCATCAGGAGGGAATGGAAGAACTAAGTCTAACTGGGAAGAGAGACTCCACAGTGACATGAGGCTTGAAGAGAATTTTCTGACAGCCTTTTTCCAGGGTCCTCTCCTGAAGGCTGGACTTGACGAAACTGCATAGACCCTGGGCTTGGTTCAACTTCATTCTGGAATCTCTAGGAAAGCGGGGAGATAGAGCTGTGGTATAAAAAAGGTGCTTAATATATTTTGTTGAATGGGTCCTTGTAGCACTGTTTGAGATGCCAGCCACCCTTAAGATTTCTCAGATGTGTTCTTGAATATGCAGATCAGGAGCCATTTTTTCCCTTTTTCTTTGAAGGGGGCCATAGACCCCCAGAAACCCAACCATGTAGCAATTGATTATCTGGGATTTTCTAGCTTCTATGTAGGAGGAAGCCTTGTGCATTGACAGGGCTAGTCATATATTCACTGCAGCGGTTTTCCTTAGAAGATGTCCAAGTGTTGTGACTGTCATTGCCTTTCAATTTGTTGCTCATTAAAACCTCTCTGTGAAGCAGATTTATTTGCTTAGTTACTCTCATTTTTTCTGATGGATTAACTGAAACAGAGCAAAGTTAATGACTTACTCAAGGCCATAGGGCTAGTTGTTATTGGGGCAGTGTTAGAAACCAAGTCCCCATGTTCCCAGGAAAGGGGTTTCAACCGGGTTTTTTTGATGTTAGAAGCCACAGTTGATTCTAAAAGGATCTGGAATTGTGCCAATTCAATTACACTAATCCATATTTGGGGGGGGGTTGTTTTGCTTTGAAACAAATAATTCAGCTTTAGATTTTCCCCCTCCCTTTTCTTTACAGTCTATTCCACCCCTCCCCCATGTCCTAGCATCACTAGTGTTACAGTTAAGAGTGATGCCCTACATAAAGGATTGCTGCTGAAAACTAATCATCCAAATGACTCAATATTTCTCTCCTGTCTCTAGTAGGGACATACGAAAGTCTATTGGAAAGAGTGCGGGCTTTGGAGTCAAGGATCCCCATGTTCGAAGCCTGGCACTCTTGGTGTCGCTATTTCCTCATCTGTAAAATAATAGCTCAGAAGATTGTTGTGGATATCAACTGAGATAGGCTATGAAAGCATCTGGTACGGTGTTTTAGAAATGCTCTTGGAGAGGGCATGATGACACTTGATTCCATTTTATGTGATGATTTCCTGCCTCATTTGAATATCTAGTTAGAGAGAATTAAGTCAGCCATTTAAAAGAGTAAAGTGAACCCTGGGGGACAGGCTTTCATGCAGCCAGCTAATACTGAAGACTCTTCACTTGTTGCTATGGAATTAGCCCAATGGAGTCCAAGTAAAACTTCCAGAAGTACCTCTGAATACCCTATTTGTCATGCAGTCTCCCTATTTCCTGCAGCTCAGCCACAGCTCACAATAGAGAACTCTCCACCTCCTGTGAACTCACTTTGACCAGCCACTTCCTTAGCTAAAGAACACCATCAACTTACTTGAAATTGGGAGACAGCACTTAGTGACTGGGAACACATAAATGCTGCCTTGCTCTAAATTTGGTATTCGTACTTTCTGTAACAATGGTTTCAGTCCGTAAGCACAGGGAGCCACATATGAAATGGTAAAACAACAACAACAAAAAACCCAAATGTTATCATAGTACTTTTGGCCCTGAGGGCAACTGGACAAGTCCCTCATTCTGTTCGTCTCTTGATGCCACACAGTAAAGGTTTGCTGATTTGATTGATTTGCTTACTTGGATTGGATGTCATTCTGTTTGTGTAACCCTGGGAAATACGCCTGATGCATTTGGGCAATTTATTTAATGTTCATAGGCAATCTTCCTTACTTCGAATCGTTGATAGTTACTGCTTTCCACAGGTAATAAGATGGCAATTTACTGATCCTTAGCACAGCTCGCTTTCTGAGGTGCAATGGCATTTTTATCATCTCACCTCAGAGAGGAAAGGGAGACTCTGAGATGTGCAGCAATTTGGTCTTTGTTCACACAGTTCGCCATCACAAACAAAATAAGACTCATCCATTGGGATTTATGCCAGAGAGCTTGGGATAGCCCCATTTGGACAACAGCTGTGTTCATTTCAGGACAATTTTTTTTTTTGGCATCACTGTTCTCCGGTGGTGGGAGTAGGAGGCCCAGCCCCACTGCTGGAATCGAACCTCCATCCTAGTGGGCCACAGTCCCGCGCACAACCACTACGCCACTGGGGCTCAGCCCTCAGGACAACTTTTGACTTAGAGCCCAGACTTTTCTGCCCTAAGATGCAATCTGAGAAAGAACCACATCAGCTAGTAAAACAGGTCTAGCCAAATTCCTGGTTGGTGGACATTATATTGCCAGTGACTAGTAGATTTACTTAAAAGGTATCTCCCAGGCACATAAATATTTGGCAATTGAGCTACCTGAGGATTATCTAGAGCCCTGGTGATACTGTGGGATATGGATTGGGTTACTAGCTTAAAGGTCTGTGGCTCGACTACACCAGCTGTTCTGTGGGACAAAGATTGTCCTTTTGCTCAGAAACTCTACTTAAGGTTGCTTTGAATCAGAATTGGCTTGATGGTTGTCAATTTGGGGAGGAGATTTATTGCATTAAGAAAAGAAAAAGGATGGGCTGAGCCCCGGGTGGCGTAGTGGTTGTGCGCGGGACTGCGGCCCACTGGGATGGAGGTTCAATTCCAGCAGTGGGGCTGGGCCTCCTACTCCCACCACCGGAGAGCAGTGATGCCCCCCAAAAAAAAGAAAAGAAAAAGGAAAGTTATATGTTTCATCATTGCTACACTGAACCCTGACTGGCTCATCTCCTCCCCACGGCCTTCTGTAAAAGGATGTCCAATTGTCTTCAGATGGGATTTGGGTCCCCATTCTGCATTCCCCCTCATTCCCAATGATATGATTTTTGGTTCTCGTGATCACACAGGCTGACGTGCTTTTTCGATGTGGGCTTTGTTGCTTCTCAGCTAGATGGCCACTTGTTTAATCTTCAAGTTTTTAAGATGCTATATCTTTTCATAGCTGGACACCATAGGCTTTCTTCACCACATTTGCTTATGTACCCATTTTGTCTTCAGCAATCCTATCGGGAAGGTGAGCATCATAGAATCTCAGATCTTTAGAAAAAAGTGTTCTGTTAAGAGAGGACTTGAGTTGAGGGCCAGTGTTAATGCGCAACCTTAATTCATAACATATAGATATGAGTACAAAGTTCTAGTCCCCTCTCATCTTGTATATATATATGTATGTATATATTCACATATGTACATACCTGCATTTAAAACTCTGTACATGCCCTTTGCCTCCTAGTCCTTTCCTCTATTTCCTTTTACTCTCCTCTTGTCCCACTACCATGCTCAGTGTTCATTTGAGTTTCAGTAATTCCTCTCTGTTACATTGCCCTTGATCATGTCCTACCAGGCGTTTTACACCCTCCTTGCCACCAACTTTGGATCATTTGTTCCCTTGTCCCTGGGTTTGTTAACACCACTTCCTGTCCCCAACCTCTCCTTTATTTCTTTAATGCTTCCTCTCCCCCACCATCATAATCCAATTTTACCTTACAAATCGGGCTAAACCAGAGGATGTACACTGGTACAGAGAGGAACTGGAAACACAGGAAATCCAGGACAGATGAATCCCTCAGGACCAGTGGTGAGAGGTAAGGTAGGGTAGAAAGGGGGAACTAATTATAAGGATCTACTTATACACCTCTCCCTGGAGGTGGACAACAGAAAATTGGGTGAAGGGAGATGTTGGGCAGTGTAAGACATGACAAAATAATGATAACTTATAAATTATCAAGGGTTCGTGAGGGAGGGGGTGTGGGGAAGGAGGGGGGAAAGAGGAACTGATACCAAGGGCTCAAGTAGAAAGAAAATGTTTTGAGAATGATGATGGCAATAAATATACAAATGTGCTTGACATAGTGGATGTATGTATGGATTGTGATAAGACTTGTGGGAGCACCCAATAAAATGATTTTTTTAAAGAAAAGAAAAAGGAGTGTCATCCATTTTACTGTTAGGTATATATCCTACAGGAATAAAACTGTGACAGGAATAGATATACGCACTCTCATGTTCATCACAGCACAATAGCAAAAAGATGGAAACAGCCTAAGTGTTCATCAATGGATGAATAGATCAACCAGCTATTGTACATACCACAATGAAATACTATCCATCATGAAAAAATCTGTGAAACACTTTATCATCAGGGAAATTAGTCAATCCTCAAGGGTCAAGTATTATATGAGACCACTATAATAAAAAGTCCAGAAAAGATTTACAAACAGATGGAAACATTCTTTGATGGTTACCAGGAGTAAAAGGGGAAGTGAAGGGAAATCACTAAGTGGAAGGTCGATGTGCATCAACGTGGTTGAAGAAGACAAACATAGTAAAAGGAGGTCAGCACGACATGACCCAGTTGAAGGAAGACATTGAGAAGAGCGGTGTTAAGGGCAACAAAGGTAAATGCTGTAATACAGACAATCCTGCAATAGTCTGTGAATTGATAGGTAGACACACATACTCAGCAGGTATGGGAAGGTGAATGGGACATATATACAGGTTTGACAGAAAATATCTATCTATATATATGTGTGTGTGTGTGTGTATGTGTGTGTGTGTGTTTATGTGTTGGAAACAGACCCATGATTATAGTAGAGGATACAGGAAGCAAAGTAATGGAAACATCTTAGCCATAACCAAAAACATTGAGGTAGGACCATAGTCTAGAGTTGGGGGCATCACAGAATATAATCCCTGAAGATAATGCTCTACCATTCTATTTTGGTTAGTAGGGACTGGGGTTTTAGAAGCTTGTGAGCAGCTACCTAGGGTACAACTATTGGTGTCTCCACACTGGAACAAAGAAGAAGGGGGGAGGGAGGAAGATGCATGCAAACAATTAGTTCTAAGAACTAATGTCCACAAAAACCTCAGCCTTCACTACCTTGAGATCAGAATGACGACATGGTTCCCAGCTACTGCCGTGGACTGCTATGATTGGGATCACAATAGAAGAAGAGCCTATATACAATGGAAGATAACTGTTTAACAAAATGAAATCATTGTAAAATTCCAGGCTTACTGATCTGATAGAGACTGACGGGATCACGAGACTGTGGGCTCCTAGATATCCTTCAGGCCTGGAATCGAACTCACTTCTATAGATCAGCTTTCAGCCAAACAATAGGCATATAAAGAACAATAACACCCAGGCAGTATGCGTGCTTCAGAACATTCCACCCGTGAGACCTAAAGGAGTGTCTGAGCCCAGGAGCAAAGCACAGAAAGCACAAAGGGACAGTCAAGAAGGTTAATGGAAATAGAAGACATGGGGAGGAAGTGGGAAGAGTGCTGCTGCATGGTGGGGATCGCAATGAATATAATGAAACAAAGAGGACATGATTTGTTGAATGGAGAACTAATTTGCTCGGTAAACGTTCACCTGAATCACGTTTTTTTAAAAGTAAGGCTCTATGATTGATGTGTTGCTTTTGTTTTCCACAAAGATCCAGGAAAATCGCATTTGAGATCATAAATTTTGCAACACTTATGTAGGCCTTAATGATCTAAGCAATGAGGCTGAGATTTTAGTCAAAATATACTTTTGTCAGTGTCCTCTTCGGCTTTTATCTCTCAATCTCTATATATTTTAATTAAAGTTTACAATATTGAAAAACTTATACACATAACAAATGTATAGCTTAGTAAATTTCCAACGTATTCCTATGTAACCAGCATCTATTTATAGCTTCACAAATTTAGTTTGGCCTACTACCCCATTTTTAGAAGAGAAATTACTCAGCACTCCCTTGGAAATTAAAAACGTCTGTTCTGTAGCCCATAAGCCAAGACAAAGTATAGGTATCTGCTGTTGCAGCATCCTGGATTATTCCAAGATCCTCTGTATAAAGGGTGGTATCACCCACTTTGGGAAACACTGATGTACATCAAGAAACAGAGCATGACCAACATCCTAGAAACTTCCTTCAAAACTACTTCCTGGATAACTCCAAGGATAACTCCTACCCTGACTTCTAACATTGCAGATTAGTTTTGCCTGTATTTGAACTTTACACAAATGGAATTATATAGTATATCAACAAAATTATTATTTTCTCTTACCTTCTTGATATATATGTGCCCTGGGCGGCATAGTGGATGTGCAATGGGGCTGCTAACAGCATTGTCAGCAGTTTGAAAGCTCCACCCAACTCTGCAGGAGAAAAATGAGGCTTTGTGCTCCTTAAAGACTTACAGTCTTTTTAAAAGTAAGGCTCTATGATTGATGTGTTGCTTTTGTTTTCCACAAAGATCCAGGAAAATCGCATTTGAGATCATAAACCGGTGGTGTAGTGGTTGTGCGCAGGACTGCAGCCCACTGGGATGGAGGTTCAATTCCCGCTCACAGGAGCAAAGGCTGGGCCTCCTACTCCCACCACCAGGGCAGTGATGGCTAAAAAGCAAAAAAAAAAGACTTACAGTCTTAGAAACCCACGGGGGCAGTTCTACCCAGTTCCACTCTAATGGCAGTGAGTTTGGTTTCAGTTTGAGATATGTGAACATTAATAGACCTAACCACTTGCCTTCTGTTTACATTTATTCCTGTATGCTGACTTGGGTCAGTTCTTAATTGTACCAGAAGATGTGTGATGATCACTATTGCTATGTGATTTTTTTGAGCGGTACACTTTGAATGTCATGGATATGTTATCCTGGACCCTGAGATGTGGTCAACAATAACTAGCAAAAAAAAACTTCAAGAAGAAAAT
Source organism: Nesogale talazaci (assembly GCA_004026705.1). Taxonomy (NCBI): domain Eukaryota; kingdom Metazoa; phylum Chordata; class Mammalia; order Afrosoricida; family Tenrecidae; genus Nesogale; species Nesogale talazaci. Next base: position 25,750 of record PVJH01002534.1, on the reverse strand, counting down.
GGTTGGCTAAAGAAAGGCTCTACCTGCCTTTGACTCATATCTGAATCCCATCTGCTCGTACCACAGAACAAACCTGCTTGATTCGTTGTTGTTATCGGTCACATAATTATTGTGACCTACCAATGTATGGATTTCTAATTGTGTAGTTCATTACTGATAAAATGTTACCGCGGTCCCCAGTTGATGTGATGCTGCTTTGATGCTCCAAAATGCTCTTTTAATTTATCCAAAGAGAAACTGGGGCAATAAGCTCTGCACCACTTTCTGTATGCAACTTAGAGGCAAACCTAAATTTGGAATTTAGCTTACATTGAGAGGTCTAGTTCAAGAATATGCTTGCCTTTGGGGATCTGGAACATTTAGCTGAACCCTTCTCTTTTCTGCTTCCTTCCCCTATAAGGAGATGAGGGTGCAGGGTCTGCCTCCTTGCAACGGACAGGAAACAGACTTAATGTGAGAAGCAGCAGTCTTTGGAGGATGAATCAGTCAATTCTCTTGAATCTTATCAGTATAATTATGGTTTTTAGGTGCCTACAGTCTCCATACATGAGACCATATATTATAGCCTCAAAATATGTGACCCTTCCATAATCAGAACGGGGACCCAGCTGAATGATGACATTTGGCAGGAGTTCTGGTGACATAGTAAGTTATGTGCTGCTGAGCTGCTAACTATGAGGTAAGCAGTTTGAAATCACCAGCCACTCCGTGGAAGAAAGGTGAGGCTGAGTTTCCTCATGAAAGGACAGTTCGACTCTGTCCTACAGGGTGGCTAGGCATAAAAAATGGACCCAACAACAGTGAGTTTGGTTTCAGTGTTTTCTCGATGTCTGCCCCCTATTCCTACAGAAAGGGGGCCTGTCATGTCAGGAGCCATCCAAGCTTAGCACCATCTCTGACAAGCTAAACATTCCCCTGTCTGGAATCCTGACATGCATCGATGTTGTCTGCACCTCCTCAGCTTTGAACTAAAGATTTGATGAAACCCCTTCTCCACAGACAGTTTTCTTATGAAGAAAGGAAAGAATGAGGCTACCACTGTATAAAAATATCCACAGCTGCTTTCGATGGGGTCAGCTAAACAAGTGAGATCATAATATGCAGTGATAGCAAATGGAGAGAGGAAAAGATCACTGAAGTCATAGAACTGGCCGTAAAGGCCCAGAATTTGGCCGTGGGGCTACAGAGTCCACTGTAGTATATTATATTGGTTAAAGTAAAAATTGGCTCTGGTTAGCCTTAGCCAAGAGAAAAAAAGGAAGAAAAAGCATTTTCCACAGCAACTCAGTGAGCATCTGAAAGTCTTGACTCATGATGGACAACACAAAGCGTCTCTTGCCTCCTTGTTCACCATGTCAACAACGTCCCTTTAGGAATTAGAGTTGCGTCTCCGGGAGGTTTGTGTTATTTCTAGGAACACTCCTTACTTCCAAGCCTTTAGAAAGCCTTATGGTCTAGCTAACTTGCTTTCCTTGTCCCCCTGTTCCCATCAGCAGAGTGCAAAACGGGAGGGAGTGGGCAGGTTGCACAGAAGTTAATAGTGAAAGGAAAGGGGGAGGTTTCTCTCCACCAGGTACGTAACCCTCAGCCCAACTCTGCCAGCATCTGATTCAGAGCTGGCTAAGTCGACACTCCACCTACTGGTCAAATTTTACACAGGTTTACACTGAGGAAGAACAACTAACACTTTCCTGTGTGCTCAGGAATAGTATAAAGACTAGGATGTGTGTGTGTGTGTGTGTGTGTGGTGTGTGTCCTGCCTTTATTTAAATTTTTTTCTCAGCAATAGTGTTACTTACGATCATGAAGGTTGTTTTTTTTTTTAATCCTCGTAAATTTTGCCCCCAACACATGTAAGCTCCCTCATGTCACCTGCCCTGCTCAGGAAACTGAAATTCATAGTTTATTCCCATGAATACCCAATTGGCAAGCAGAATTGGGCTTTGAAATCATATCTTTTTGAATCCAAAACCCATGTTTTTTCACTTTTGACAATCCTTAGAGAGGACTGTCATATCTTATATCAGTCTTGATGACTCATAAAATAAAGGTGCATTCACTTGTCCAAAAGTGAGAAAAGTGACTTAACACTTGTTCCAAACAGTGTCTAGATTCCTGTTTTAAGGGCCACATGCTCTGGGAGAGAGGGAGTTGGCTTTCCTAATATGCTTTCCACGTGGTGCCTTTGACTCTGTTTTTCATGAAATGCCTCTTGATATCCCTGGTTTTCCACCCAATTTCTTTTGTCTGCTCTGGAAAGCCCCTTCTTGTCACTGCTGGAATGTTCCTCATAAAATTATTTTCATCACTACTTCATAACTGCTATTTTGCTACTGTCATGAATCGGGCGACCCCTGTGAAAGGGTCATTCGATTCCCCCAAAGGGGTCATGAACCACAGGTTGAGAACCGCTGTCATAAGGCAATCCTTTCTACTCCCATATCATATTGGACATGTTCTGTACCTTTGGCCCAGATCCTTCTTATTCAACTATCTACCAGGCACCTCAACTTAGATATTTTACATATGTCAACTCAGAAGTGGAAACAAAATCTGAGACACCCAAGCTAGAGACATGTAAATCCTCCTTGAAACATGAAAGGACTCCTCCTTAGCATAGACCTTCAACAAAGCTTCAAGTTCTATTGATTTTACCTTCAAACGATCCTGGGTTCTGCCCTCGTCCCTTCTTCCTCGCTGAGACTACTGTAGTCCAGGTCTCTCACCTGGTCTCTTTACTGCCAGGCATTTCTCTCCCAATCAATCCGTCACCTGGCTTTCAGTAAAACAACCCTTAAAAGCCAATTGCTTGTGTTGTCCTCCCTTGCTTAGAGGCTAAACTGCAGCTTCATAGCACAAAAGATGATGGGGCTTTGGAAAGGTAGTGGGAAATGCCATAAGAAAAGTGTCTCATCTTCCTTAATGTATGCTGAGAGTATCATCAGGGCACCTGTCCAGCTCCTTTTGCCTGAAATGCCCCCTCCCACTCTTCCTGGGCTTGTAAGCACTGTCTCTCTTTTCAGATTCCACTCCAGTTTTTCTCAGCCATCATCTGTTGGGATTGGACTACATCCTTCTGGTATACCTCTGCTATGCCCACTACCTGATTTTCTCCAGCACCCATAATACATTTTGTACTCAAGTATTTATCTATCGCTCCTTCTACTTACAGACCTCAAACATCAGGAAGGCAGGGCCTTTGATCAATTGAAACCTGTCTCCCAATCACTATACAGCATCTACCACAAGTCGACCCTTAATAAACATGGAATGGATACTTAAGGAAAACAAAGCGGAGAAACAACATGACAAATACATGAAAATCTCATCAGTTTGCTCCAAAATAAAGATCAAGCCTATCTGAAATACTGAAAAATATGATGTAGCTATTACTCTAAATGCAATAGAGCTCTTGTATTTTGTGAGATATCCAGTAACTTATACCTTTATCCTATAATGTCCCCCTTTGGACTGTTGTTAGACCTTGTGCAAACCTCTATCATGCAATATTGTTTATGTATCTGTTTATCCCCACCAGACCAAGAGCTTCTTGACACTGTCTTATTCATCTGTGTACCTCCAATATGTGACACATAGTAGGTGTTCAGTGCATATTGTTTGAATTAGATGAACTGGAACTAGACTAACCAGGGTAGTATCTTGTATAGGACTGGGAATTTACCTCAATTAGCCTGAGGGTGATTTTGTTTTACTATATTTAAATGTATATAGAAGAGGCTAAGGTTTGCACATATTTTTATTTTTGCATTTGGTTAGAAAACACTTAAATTTCTTTCTTTTTTTAATGTATTTTTTTGGGGGGGATCACTGCCCTCTGGTGGGAGTGGAATGCCCAGCCTTGCTCCTGGAGAGCTGCTGCTGAATTTGAACCGCCAAGCCAGTGGGCCACAGTCCCGCACACAACCACCACACCACCGGGGCTCAGTCCTTAAATTTCTTTTATAGATCCCACAAATATACATTTTAGCTCAGCACTTTTCTGGATGATGATAGAGTTCAAATTCAGGGAGTCAAAATGAGTGAAACTTTATATCTTGTGTCTGACCTGTTTCATTTTGGATGGCACCCCGGTATGGACAAAGTGGACACTCGCAAATGTGGATGAGGCTTTTTGTGAATTTTCTTGTAATTTCTAAATGCTATTGATGTAATTAAGATTTTTTCATCTGCCTATTTTTGTTGGTGTTGTTAAATTTACTGCCATTGAGTCGATTCTGACTCATAGAGACTCTTTAGAACAGAAGAGAGTTACCCCTGTGGGTCTCCAAGGCTTTAAATCTTAATCATTCTCCTGCAGAGCAGCTGGTGGTTTCGAACTGCTCATCTTCTGGTTCATAGCCCAAGTAGTAACCCACTATGACAAGGTGTAAATCACAGAGCTCTTAAGAGAGTGCATCATTACAATTGAGTCCATCCCAACTCACAATGACCCTATGGGACAGGGTAGAACTCTGGGGGTAGATAGCCTCATCTTACTCTGATCTTATTTTAGATATAAAACTTTTATTTAGATGGCACAGTAAGGAAATGTAAACCCTCTTGGCTGATGTGGAAGGGGAAAAAGGCTAGCGCTTGTGTTTTCTTCGGTCTTGTGTTCAAGTCACGGCTAATACAATGATTTTCTTGTGGCCTTCTCACTCTAGAAACGAGCTTACAAGAGCTACGTGCGAGCCCTTCCTCTGCTGAAGAAAATGGGGATCAACTCCATTCTTCTCCGCAAAAGCATTGGAGCTCTTGAAGTGGCCTGTGGCATCGTCATGACCCTTGTGCCCGGGCGTCCCAAAGATGTGGCCAATTTCTTCCTGCTCTTGCTGGTGTTGGCAGTGCTCTTTTTTCACCAGCTGGTCGGGGATCCCCTAAAACGCTATGCTCACGCCCTGGTGTTTGGGATCCTGCTCACCTGCCGCCTGCTGATTGCCCGGAAGCCCGAAGACCGGTCTTCTGAGAAGTCGCTGCTGGGAAATGCAGAGGAGCCGCCCTCCTTATACGAGAAGGCTCCTCAGGGCAAAGTGAAGGTGTCATAGGAAAATGGAAGTACACAAAGTGGACCTTCCAGGCAATTGCCCCCATGACACCCAGGAAGATGTCAGTGTGTGTTTCTCATTTGATTTATCTATCTTGGGGGAAAGGGAAATATATATATATATATGTAATCTGCAAGTTAATGACCCTATTGGCTTGTGTACATCTATACCATAAAATGACTTCCCCACATAGACACATGTGCACCACCTCTAGTCCCTCTGGGCACCTCTCACATCTTGCTGCATGTAAATGTATACAGCTACTACTGATGTGTATTTGTGAGATGGACTCCAGCAAGCATGTGACAATACGATGGCGTGGGGGAATATGTACTTAACCACTGGCTGTGCGCGCACACAAGCACAGGCATATGAGAAGGCTCTGATGCTGAACTAATCCTGCACAAGTATCCTTCCCTTTTGACAATGACCCCAACAAAGCCTGAATAAAATAAACCTCCTATAAAGAAAGCCCTACAGGTATTCCCATGGAAGAACACTCCATCAGCAGATTATGCTGCAAACTGGAGACTCACAACTTTAAGGGAAAGTTCCTTCAATTTGAGGCACTGGAAGATATGCCAAAATAATGCCATGCCAAGTTGTTTTAATTATTCACATGGTTTTAAGGAAAACAAAGTATACATACAGTCGCTGAATGAGTGATTCTCATTCTTCCTAATGCCGAGACCCTTTCATATAGTTCCTCCTGTGGTGGAACCCCTCCAACCATAAAATTATTTTTGTTGCTACTTCCTAACTGTAATTTTGCTACTGTTATGAATCGGGCAACCCCTGTGAAAGGGTCATTTGACCCCCAAAGGGGTTGCGACGCACAGGTTGAGAGCCACTGCACTAGATCATCTTATTCTGGAAGTGATCAAATAGCAAGTTTCAGCTTGCATCTTCATCCAAGCCCAAGCTACTAAGCCTCTTAAATTCCAGTATGAAACGGAAGCAGTCCAATCCCAAAGCTGCCTCACTCCCGCTGTTCTCAGCAGCTCACCAGGTTTTAACAGCTGCCTACACTGTTGTGGTTGAGGGAGCAGGGGTTAGTCCTGCTTGACGACTGTGAATCTCAACCCCTAGCTGTTCTTGTGAATCATCTGAAATTTAATAGAGGAGCTGTAGCCACTGTTTCCCTGCCAAACAGATTCACTGCTCCTATTGATTCTTCACTGATTCTTCCCTCGGGTAAGCAGAGCTCCAACCTCCAAGAGCCAATCTCCCTACCCCCACTCCACCTCACAGCCCCAGTTGTCTCTTCCACACCTCTGTATCACTCCAGTGGGGGGAGTTCTGCTGAGGGAAGGACATTTGAGGAGGGTTAGTTGGATTGAGCAGTATGACTATTTGCTTTCTTCATTACATACTGCTGTTTCTCCTTGTTAGATGTGCTTCAATGGTTTTAATATCATTGTGCCAGGGATGGGAAAAAGGGTGGGGGGGTCATGTGTGGGGAGAATACGAATTATTGTATTTTCTTCTGTGTCATTGTTCATGGTAATTGATACCTCTCTGTCTTATTTCTCTCATTCTTTCAAAATAAAATTTTTTGAAATTTGGAGGAAAGTGTCTGGACAAATATTTGAAGCGAAGGAGCATATCAAAGGATTGTGGCTCTCTCTTTTTAAGTTTGGAGGAGGGAGGAAAAGAAAGAGAGGAGGGAAATCATCTCCTAATATATTAAAGAGGGGGAGGCCTGGCAGCATAAGTGGTTACATGGTAGACTGCTAACTGCAAGGCCAGCAGTTTGAAATCATCAGCTGCGCCACAGAGAAAGATGAAGTATTCTACTCCTCTAAAGATTGACAGTCTGGAAAACTCCCAGGAGCAGTTGGAATCCACTAGATGGCAGTGAGTGAGCATGATGACAGGACCTCGGCTGCGCCCCTTTCCCCCTCCCCACCCTGCCCCAGGCAGTGGACTGGGTTCCCAGTGAGTCAGCCAACCACAAGATCATAGTCTCGGAAACCCACAGGGGCAGTTCCACTGCGTCTATCATTTGCCATAAATGCAAATCGACTTAATAGCAGTGAGTTATTGAGTTATATTTGTGAGGTTGTTAACTTTCTGTTACATCAGCAAATAAGATGAAAAAAGTCATAGATTTGGGATTCCAATGTAATTCTTATGTTAGAGAAACTCTGTTTCATGAATTCATGCCAAGGGGATAATGATTCTCCCGCCACCCCCAAATTGCCAATACATGGCACTGCCTCGAAATTGTTGCATTAGGCAAGTTATTTCACTACTCAGGGACCTAACTTGATCATCGATACAAAGGAGGGGTGGAAACTTTAAAATCATGGCCAATTTCTATTTCTTAGAGTCTATGAAATGTAAGAGTGCTGGCAGTGTAGTGGGCTGCTAACCATCAGCTGCCCCTTGGGAAAAAGATGGGCCTTTCTACTCCTACAAAGAATTACAGCCTTGGAAACCCACAGCGTCCATTCTGCTCAGCCCTACAGGGTGCTACTATCCAGTGTCAGTGAGGATTTTGATTTTGTTGTAATTTATGAAATGACTATCCAAGTGTGTAAAATGACTCTAGAGAAAGCTTGTTTTACTAGATAGGGAAGGTGAGCTATTACTAAAAGATTTGGAGGGTTGACATTGCCATAGTTTTCATGTAATATTTTTGTTTGTTTGTTTTTTGGACATCACTGGCCTCTGGTGGTGGGAATAGGAGGCCCAGCCTTTGCTCCTGTGGAGCTGCTGCTGGAATTGAAACTTCATCCCAATGGGCCGCAGTCCTGCACACAACCACTATGCCACTGGGGCTCAACCCATCATGTAATATTAAAAGTACCTGAAAGTACTCTGAAAAGCATATAAATGTAAAATGTAGTTGTCATTTCTACCATAGTTTTTTTTTTAATTTCTCAATTTAATATTTTATTCTTTATCTCACCTGTTAAAAATAATCAAACCCAGGAGAAAACAATGGGACCAGCAGTTTTAGGGGACACAGCAGAGGGGGAGGCAGGGAAAGGAAGGTGGTGTCAATGAACCCAGGGACAAGGGAACAACAAGTGATCTAAAATCAATGGCAAGGAGGGCGTAGGAGGCCTGGTGGGGCTTGGTCAAGGGCAATGTGGCCAAGAGGAATTACTGAAACCCTAATGAAGGCTGAACATGGTAGTGGGGCAAGAGGAAAGAACTAGGAGTCACAGGATATTTATAGAGGACTAAATACAGGCATGTACATATGTAAATATATTTATCTACAACGATAGAGAACTAGACCTATGTACATATATTTATATGTTAAATATTAAGGCAGCATACAGACATTGGGCCTCTATTCAAGTACTCCCTCAACGCAAGAACACCTTGTTGTAATAACCCAGCATTCTATGATGCTCACCCTTCCGACACGATTGCTAAAAACAAAATGGGTGCATAAGCAAATGTGGTGAAGAAAGCAGATGGTGCCCAGCTATCAAAAGATATAGCGTCTGGGGGCTTAACGATTTGAAGCTAAACAAGAGGCCATCTAGCTGAGAAACAAGAACGTCCACAAGGAAGAATCACAACAACCTGTGTAAAGTATCAGTCCTCAAAGACTCAGAACAAAAAATTTCATATCAAAGTGAATGAGGGGGAGGGTGGAGTAGAGACCCAAAGCCCATCTTCGGACAAGTGAACATCCCCTTACAAAAGGGTTACAAGCAAGAGATGAACCAGTCCAGGTACAGTATATCACCAAAAAACATACAACTCTCCTCTAGTTCTTTAATGTTTCGCCATCCCCCACTATCATGACCCCCAGTTGTATCTTACAAATCTGGCTGGACCAGACCATGTACACTGCTACAGATAAGAGCTGGCAACACAGGGAGTCCAGGACAGATAAACCCATCAGAACCAATAATGAGAGTAGCAATAGGGGGCAAGTGGCAGGTGGGGGAGTAAAGGGGGTAGATCACAATGATCTACATATAACCCCTTCCAGATGATGGATGACAGAAAAGTGAATGAACTTCGGACAGTGTAAAACATAATCAATAATTTGTAAATTATCAAGGGTTCCTGATGGAGGGAGGGTGGTGAAAGGGGGGAAAACATTAGGAGCTGTTACCAACAGCTCAGGTAGAAAGAAAATATTTTGAGAATGATGATAGCAAGGAATGTATAAATGTGCTTGACATAATGAATGTATATATAGATTGTGATGAGTTGTGTGAGCCCCCAATAAAATGATTAAAAAAATTGTCAAGGGTTCATGAGGGAGGGAGCAAATGAGTTGATACCAAGGGCTCAAGTAGAGAAAAATTGTATTGAAAATGATGATGGCAACATATGTCCAAATGTGCTGGACACAATGGATGTATGTATGGATTGTGATAAAAGCTGTATGAGGCCCCAGTAAAATGATTTTTTTTAAAAAAAGTCATTAAAACTCAGGGAAATTGAAACAGAAGTTCTATATGCATGCAGTGAGAAAATTCAATTTCTAAACAAGTGGCTCAAAGCAGTCTATTTACAATGATTAAAAATAACCCATTGTGGGCTGAGCCCTGTGGCGTAGTGGTTGTGCGCGAGACTGCGGCCCACTGGGACGGAGGTTCAATTCCAGTAGTGGGGCTGGGCCTCCTACTTCCACCACCGGAGAGCAGTGATGCCCCCCCCAAAAAAAATAACCCTTTGTAAAAAAATAACCCTTTGAATGAGCTCAAAACAATAATATAATATTTGGTGGTTTCATAATTCAGTAAACAATTTGCAAATTGGAAGAGCACCAATATCCCCTGTGTGAAGGAAATGAAAAAGAATACTCAGAGGATGGGAGCTTTCACAGAAACATGATTTTTTTAAAAAAATGAACTCAGATTTCCATAGTGATGAAGCACATGATGGTTACTGCCATAGGGCTAAAAGGTGCCCCAACTTGGTCCTTTACCCATTTGTAGGAGTCACAGTGGGACAGCACTTAAAGTGCTCAGCTGCTAACCCCAAAGTTGAAGGTTTAAACCCACCAGCGCCTCTGCAGCAGAAAGTTGAGGCCATTTGCTTCTGTAAACATTTACAGATTTTTGAAACCCTAAACAAGAGTTGGGAATTACTTAAGGGAATTGGGTTTGTGGTATCCATGTGTAGCTATGTGACCTCTTGAAATGGAAATCAAGGAAGTTCTGTCTTTTTATTAAATCAGGAAGCAAACCTCTGCCCAAACCCAATGTTGTCAGATTGACTCATAGTGACCCTACAGGACAGGGTGGTATAGTGGGCTAACTCAAGGTCAACTGAGGTGGGCAGTCTGAGTTGGAATCAACTGCATGGCAGGGAGGAGACACAGCAGCGGGGGCTATCAATCTTTCCAACCTCCCCTTTCTTCCCCAGAAGCAACTGGTGGAGTCTAATTACCTTACTGACCTGAGCACACGTAGCAGTAGTAGTAGTAGCAGTAGTAGTAGTAGTAGTAGTAGTAGTAGTAGTAGTAGTAGCAGCTAGCAGTGGGACACTTTAAAAATCATGAAGTAATATTTGGTTTTGATGCCCCTTCACTTTGTCACAGATTCTTTTTGGGGGGTGGGAGCTGGGTTTGTTATGGACTATCCTTTTCTAGTCATAAAATACAAATGTAAAATGCCGTAGAGCTGCTTTTGCACTTTGGATCAGGCCTTCTGAACGGTTCAGTTTGTGGGTAGAAGAACCTCTTAAAATCACGGGAACAGGGCTGAGCCCCGGTGGCGTAGTGGTTGTGTGCGGGACTGCGGCCCACTGGGATGGAGGTTCAATCCCAGCTCCACAGAGCAAAGGCTGGTCCTCCTACTCCCACCACCTGAGAGCAGTGATGCCCCCCCCAAAAAAAAAAATCAAAGGAACATTCCTGGCTTTTTGCTTTTCCCTTCCACACTGAGATTGCAAAATTATCTCCTACAATTTTGTCCACAGTCTATAGGCATGTTTGGGCCTTCAACTAGTCAGAGGGTCATTAACTTTCTCTTTCATTTCTAATTCCTACTCCATTTGGAGATTAAATTAGGGACCAAGTCTAGCCCTTCTTGCTGTTGAAGCTGGTTTCTTTGATGTCATTTGAATCCCCAAGGTTAGGATTCTTTTATGTTCATGGCCTGATGTTTGCAAGGGTGCCACGTCTGACCCAAGCCCGTTCTAGCAAAACTCCCAGGGCACCCCCAACTATTGTCTTCCTCTCAATCTCTCTTGATGTGGGGTGGGGAATAGTCTGAGGTCACAGATCTCTCATGGGAGAACACCCCCCAAACAAAAAAAAACAAGCAAACGAGCAATCCACTGCTATCTGGTGGCATCATAATTGTTTGGTCTTGGCACAAGAGACTCCATTTTAGATGCAGCATCCCCCCCCATCTCAGAGCTCATTCCTGCCAACCCCTCCCCATGCTTTAGCCTCTGTTTCACCCTCTGTGTCCGGAATCCAAATGTCTGCCTGTTTCTAAAAGATATACCAGCCTCATCCTCCCAAAAGTTAAGTCACCCTGACCTCTCTCCCGAGGAATGTTTACTCAAACCATTCCCTGACCTCCGCCCAGTAACACTTATCTGATACAGCCAGTTGCCCAAAGAAGAGATATCGCTGGGTACACATCATTCATGTGAGAAGTGACAGATCAAAAAGACGCACCCCCTTCTTTTGAAGACTAGGGGTATAAAAACTCTTCCTTTTGTTCCCTTGGCGCGGTTTCCTCAGCTCTTTTCCCCAAACCGCCCGCAAGCTCTCTGAATAAAGCCTGCCTTAAAACTTCCATTGGGTCTCCGGTTCTGTTTCGCGTCCAAATAAACTTTATAATAATAACCCTCTAGGATAGAGTAGAACTGCTTCATAGGGTTTCTGAAGCTGTAAATCCGTACAGAAGCAGACAGTCATATCTTTCACTCGCGCACGGCCATTTCGGCTCACAGGCTCACAGCGGAGAACTGAACCGCTGCCCGCTTTCACAAAAGCCGACCTTATCGTAAAGCTGGCCATTTCATTGTTTCCCTACAGTTTTACACTCAGGACACGTGGAGGTCAATTTGAGCAAGCTGATTACTCTAGCATGTTAATTTGAGAATCACGACGTTTATCGCTCTGGTTTATTGAAAACTACAAACACAAAGAAGAGCTATCAACCAATCAGCTGACTCCAACCGTAATGGCCTATTTACCGCAAACTCCTAGCCTGGGGCTGATGAGACCGACGCACTGGGTAACTGCTGTCTACGTCAGCCCCGCCCCTCGTCAGAGAGCTGTAACGCCAACCAATCAGGCGTCAGTGGAGCGCGCGCCGCTCTGCTTTGGCGCCTGCTCCGCCCCCGGGCCCCGCCAGAGTTCCCGGCAGGCGCCTGCGCGGGACAGGGTACGTCTATTTGAATCGGGGAGGCGGCTTCCGGAAGACGGCAGCTGTTGGGAGCGGAGCTTGTCAGGTGAGATCTTTTGAAACATCGCGGGCGATAGGAGTCAGGAGAGCAAAATGAGCCTCCGAATTTCTAGGGGCGGGACTGTCTTGAGCGGGGTCGCTGGGGTCAGCTTCTCCTCTCCCCTTGGAATCTGTTGTGTGGGCCAGTGGTTGTTACTAAGTTCACCCCCGTTGGGATAGGCCATAAAAGGGATACTTTTTTACAATGCAGCGGAAAGGCCCTGAGGGATGGAAGGGGTGGGGCCGGAAACTGCCTCTCACCTCTACTCGCCCCTACTGCCTTGGAGTCAAAATTGACTCCTAGCGACCTTGAAGGACTTGTCGAACTGTCCTGCCGGGTTTCTGAGCTTGCGAGTCGTCACGAGAGCAGAAAGCCCCATCTTTCTCCCACGAAGGGCTAGTGGTTTGGAACTGTTAGCAGCCCAGTGGTTAATCCACCACACACCACACCGCACCAAGCTCCTTGTCCACCGGGACCGGTGCTCTTTCTGCTTCATGAATAAATACTCTTCCACCAGATTTTTTTTCTTGACATTCAAATCGCAGAGTAAAGGTCCCCTCAAGGAAGACTTCTCTGATCACATATTTAAGAAGAACAGCCCTTTCTTTGTATCACATCGCTGTTTTTTTTCCTATGCATTTTTCAATAACCTTATACATTGCTTTCATGAGAGTGGGGACCTTGAGTGTTTTTATATTTCATCTCTGATATCTAGAACTGTGCTCGGCATATAGTTGGTGTTCGGTAATTATTTATTAAAGGCTCCCTGGTGACACTGGGTTGGGTATTGGACTGACAACCTTAAAGTATACAGTTCAAATCCCCCAGCAGCTCCGAGGGAGAAGGATGAGGCTGTCTGCTCTGTACAGATTAACAGTCTCAGTAACCCTATGGCACACACCACTCACAGCGGTCAAGTCAATTCGGACTCCTAGAAAGCCTAGAGGCTATGCTAGAACTGCCCCTGTGAGTTTCCAAGACTCCTTATGGCAGTAGAAAGTCTTGTATTTCTCGTGTGGCTTGAGAATGAACTCCTGGCTTTGCGGTTAGTAAGCTGACATGTAACGACTATGCCACCAGGGCTTGGAGAAGTGAATAAATGGGCAATATTACTGCCACTCATTTCACCTTAAAACTATGTGGTTTTTAAAATCAAACCTACTACCACCCAGTCAATTCAGACTTATAATCATAGAGTTTCCTATGTAGGGATTGCATTTATTTTTTTAAAAAATTGTAGATAGTTTAAATTTCAGATTATCAACTTTGTATTCAACAGTTTACTAATCAACCCCCCACCCCCACTCCAGGAGTTTATATTTTCCCCTGTTCCTTGATTTCTTTTCCCACTCGCAGACCACCATCTTCTATTTTACCCAAGTTAACACCTGTCAAGCCTCTATTGTTTTATCTGTTCTTGCACGCATTCCTTTAGTAAACTCCAAAGTGTGCTCCTTTGATATGAGTCTTTATTTTGAGACCACCCCCCATCTATAGTAATGGTCTCATGCAAAGTTTGTCCCTTTGTGATTTGCTAATTCCAGCATCGCCAGGGCTCCTTAGTTTTAACACGTGCAAAGTGGAGACAGTAGAGTTTAAAAGTGGAGAGACTATGACTAAATTCATGAGCTGAGTTATTTTCAGGCCAGGTTAAATCAGAAGCAGAACAGTAAGGTGGTCTGCTCCCACAAAGCTTTATAGTCTTAGAATTCCTATATAGGATTACTATAAGTCAGAACCAACTGAACGGCAACGAGTCTGGTTGAGTTTATGTGGTAAAGCCATTTTAAGGATGAAATTGCCATGTTGCCTGTATTTCTACTGTTTTGTTTCTACACAACCCTATCACCCCTCCCCCCTCAGAGAACCTGTCCAATTGAGAAATGTTATCTTAAAGAGTTGTTCTCTCTCAGGTTGTTTGGGTCAAGAGCTTTCTGAGAAAGGTATCCTATAGATTTTGCTGCCTGAGTTGTGAAAAATTTATTTTGTCCCTGTTGTAGTAGGTAAGTACTGGATTGGTTAAATAACCAGCAATCTGGTCCCTGTCTTTGGAACAAGAAAGAGAATGTTTGATAAACAGTAACTTGACACTTGTTTTTGTATAGAATATCTGCAGAATGTCTACTGGGAAAAGGCAGAGAGGCTCTCAGGCACAGAAGAGGACTTCTCTAGGTTGTCAGGATGACCACATCAAAGAAAAGCCAAGAAACGTAAGGAAAGCCTTGAAATATGGACAAAGCAATTCACAGAGTGATTCTGAACATGCAGAAGAGGCTCTGCAAACAGCACTGAAATACTTTGAGGAAGGTAACTGATATTTCCTTGATGAAAGTCTTTATTTCTATAAAAATAGAGTTTGAAGGTTTTTCAGTGTATTTTTATGTATTCATGCTTTTGCTTCATTCATATGCACTTATTGAGCATATCAGTATGCTACAAGAGACACATCTTTAAAGCATGTTCCTAAAGCATGAACCACATAGTGGTTCCCAAAGATTTCTGCCCTTTGGGATCACTCGAGTCTTTTAGAAGTACTGCTGCTGCTAGCTACTCCTAGGTGTTTTGATTTTAATGGTAGGAGATGCAATCTGGGTATTGGGATTTTTTTAAATGTCCCCTAGATGATTCTAATCCACAGCAAAATTTGGAAACCACTGCCCTAGTATTAAAACAGTATGTAGTCTAAGCCACAGGTGGAAAAGGTTTGGGCTGATGGCCATTTTTTGGGGCGGGGCGGGGGGGGGAGCATCACTGCTCTCTGGTGGTGGGAATAGGAGGCCCAGCCCCACTGCTGGAATTGAACCTCTGTCCCGGTGGGCCGCAGTCCTGCACACAACCACTACGCCACTAAGGCTCAGCCGCTGATGGCCTTATAATGCCCTTGAAATCATTAATACTCGCTAACAGCATTGACTCCATGGCAGTGCGGTTGGTTGCAACATCTTACATCTTCCAAAGAGAAGCAGTTCCACTCAACATAGTAGGGGTGAATTAATTAAATATTTCACTAAATATAGCTGGCTAACTTTTAAGTAGATAATTTTCTATGGCTTATGAATGATGTTAAAATATTCAAATGGCCCTCAGCAGAAAAGAAAAAAGCTCCCTACCCCTTTCTGAACAAATGATTTTACTTAATAGTTTGTTTAAACCTTTTTTAAATGTGTTTTAGATGAAAGTTTCCCTAGTAAATTGAATGTACCTGGTGAAGGTTTACCTAGTAAATTTAGCATTCCATACACAAGTTATCTAGTGACATTGGTGATGTTTCCCATAATATGTCAACACACTCCATTTCCTTCCCACCAGATTCCATGCCACTTTTGGCCTTCTCCTTTTAGCTTTTGTGTAAATGCTGACTGTGTGCTGTCCGGTAGGTAAATGTTTAAAGGATCCCATTGCTCACAAGTATCTCTAACTGTTTTATAGCCCAGTCTCATGTGGGCTACAATGTGACTTAGGAGTGACTTTAGTTCCAGGTTCAAAGGGTATCCTAGGGCGGTAGTCTCAGGGATTGTGTCCTCTTTTCTTTATCAATCCAGTAAGGCTAGTCATTTTGAAAATGAATTTTAGGTTTCTGCAGTTTTCTCTCATTCATACCAGGATCGTCTGTTGTGTCTCTTGTCAGTACAGTAGACTGGTTTGCGTGGACAATTAGTCCTGTCTCCTGATTTCTTCCTTGAGCCTTTCGTTTCTTTTACTCGCCTTTGCTCCAGACAGAAGGAACCCAATAGTTGTAGCCTAGGTGGCCAATCACAAGCTTTTAAGACCCCAGATGCTACTCATCAAACTAGCATATAGAGCAATTCTCAGCCTGTGAGTCCCGACCTCTTTGGAGGTCGAAGGACCCATTCATAGTGGTCACCTAATTCATAACAGTAGCAAAATAAGAGCTATGAAGTAGCAACAGAAATTAATTTTGTGGTTGAGGGGTCACCACCACATGAGCTATATTAAACGGTCGTAGTATTAGGAAGGTTGAGAACCACTAATGTAGAGCATTACTCTTCATGAACTAAATTAGACCCATAAACCTAGTTGTCCCAGAGTGCTTTTCCAGCTTTGGTTTCAGGGCCTGATTCAGTTTTCCTCACTAAAGACGCTATAGTGTGGTTAAATAGCTTAGAGTTTTAAAGGCCTTGGAGGGTTTTAAGGAAGAGTAGTTTTACATAGAGCCATTTCTTTAAAGAATCCCAAATTTGTACTGTTGTGGGCTGAAAAAATGTTAAGGTCCCCCTCTTTATTGTTCCTCTTTTAGATTCCTTGAAAACCTTAAGAAGTAAAGCTCCAAACATGGAAAAGCACTTAAAAATTGTGGAAAATGTGGCTTTCAAGAATGGTTTATCTCCAGAAAAAATTGACGTTCTATTAAATGTGGCGGTCAGTGGAAAGTATGGTATGTAGAAGTGATCCATCTATCATAAGTTTATTACTAGTTTTGCGTCCCACACTTAGCATGTTTAGTGGGAATCAGCTGCATATCTAGAGTTTTATTATTCTCTTCTTAAGACCAATCTGATAAAATCATTAAATGTTCAAGCTACCTTAATAGCTAGAAGTTGTGTACATATTCTGAAAATGGTCAATTGTCACATATCATTACGAATACGATGGGTAGACTTGTCAATCAAGATGTATTGTCTTTTATTTATTTTGGGGGGCATCACTGCCCTCTGGTGGGAGTAGGAGGCCCAGCCTTGCTCTTGGAGAGCTGCTGCTGGATTTGAACCACCAACCCAATGGGCCGCAGTCCTGCACACAACCATTATGCCACCGGCCTGGCGGTTCAAATCCAGCAGCAGCTCTCCAGAGGGCAGTGATGCCTGAAAAAAAAAAGAGCTACAATCTTTGAAACCCACAGAGGCCGTTCTGTTCTGTTCTATAGGGTCTCTGAGTTGGAATTGACTCCGGGACAGTGAGTTTGGTTGTTTGGATGCTCTTGGGTCCCTGTGAGCTGCCATTGACTCCATAACTAGAAACACCATCATGTTGAAGTACAAAGGGAAGATTGTACTTCAGAAATTAAAAAGTCACATAGAAAGTAGAGTCAGAACTAATAGTTTTTAAGGTGGAGCTGGGATTTAATGTGAGCACAAAAATCATTTTGGATCTGTTTTTTGTTTCTTTGTATTTCAATGTATTTGTACTTGGGATTAAACCCAAATGTCATGTCATTGCATCATTGTACCATCACTTCCTTAATCAGTTCCCAAGTAACCTCTTTGTTTCTTAGTACCTTGACATCCTCTCCCTTGTATTGCCCCAACAACGTTCGTTGCACCCCTTCCCTGACTCCCTTGCTCTATTTGCGATCACAATAAGTTCATCAATCCTGGGTTTCATTCACCGAAAACCAGAAATACTTATTTTGCAACTTCAAAAGGGTAATCCCCCACTCCAGAGCACCTCTGAGATATACCTTGATATGAACGAATAAAAACAAATACATCAGAATGATCACCCCACATTTCCCTAATAATACATATCTTAATATAACATAAGGCATTTTTGTATCAAGGCCTTATTTGTCCGCTTACCAATAGTTCTCCAAAATTGATACAGCTGTCTTCTGCTTCTTCAGACACCTTGTATTTTCCAGCTTAAGTGTTCAAGTTCTAGTGCATCTGAGGTAGAATCCAAAGCACCCAGTGGAATGCTCATGTAGGATCTCTCATTGGCGCAACCTCTGGAGTATGCTGTGCACCTTGAAGATCCAGTAGATTCCCTCTAGGTTGCATGCTGGACCTGATCTGGATTCTGAAATCTTGAGTATTTGCGGGTTGTGTTGTTTGGTTTGTTTTTTGATTATACATATTAGAGGATATCTAAGGAGTGCTATGCCATTGATGGCTGCCCTCTTGAAGTTGCGGTATATGTTTTCTTGGTGTATGAAAACCAGGACTGATGAGCCTATAGAGCATTTAGACAGGTGGCCAGTTCACTGTCCCTCAGACCGTTGGAGGGTTGGACTATAGTTAAAAAAAAAACAAAACCATGAACAAATTTACTGCGGGCCCAAGTTGAGTCGACTGCTAAGCAGGACAGAACAGCGGCAAAAACACCCGATAGGCCGGATAAATGTCCTCAGCTTGCCACATGTGGCCCACGAGCTGTAGTTTGAGTAGCCCTGCTATAGAGTTAGCAAGTGGAATAAGGGTTTTGGGGGGAGGGGGGACACAGAGGTGGTGGTGGGGAGAAAGGAAGATAGCATGAAGGAGTCCATAAAGAAAATGTCTGGAAACTGATTGTGGTAGCTAACATATAATTCTGCTGGAAGTGATTGAACTATGGAGTGATTTGATAAATGTATTAATCCCAATTAATAAATAAAATACATTATCTAATAAGAAAGAATAGAGCCAGTATAAAATCACCAAATTGAATTTGGTGCCTATGTAAAGTGTTAGGTGCTAGACAATTAGAAGGTAATGGAGGAGGAAACACACACACCCAACTCCGCCCCCCCCACTGCTACTTTTCTACTCCACAGTGCAAGGGGGTAGAAACTGATGAGATAGCTTTAGGTTCTAGAAGCTTTGGCAGTGTCTTTCTTGATTGTAGCAGCTCATACAAAATATTTGTCTGCAGCTTTAAATAAATCAGTCTTTTGTGACATTGAAAAATATTCCTTTAAATTTCCCCGAGACAGACATATTTGTTGAGTTGATTGCAGATTATAAAATTCATCCTTTCAAAAAAAATTCATCCTTTCAACATGTACAGTTCTTTGGCTCCTAATACTGTAGTCCTACAATTCTATGTCCATCACTATTATCTACTTGCAAAACACTTTTATTACCTCAAAGAGAAACCATGTATCTCGTCCCCTTTTAAAGTTGAATTATTCGGGCCAATGTTTGTATTAGAAGAAACTAAAGGTAATATTTCTGTGTTAAAGAATGCTTTGCAATGATCAAGTATACTGGTTATTAACACAGTTTGTTTGATTGCCCTCGGTATAAAGTAAGATTTCTTGGGTCCAGGGAACGACGGAGATACTAAAATGTAGTTTCATTTAGAGTTTGCCTACTTTCCAGGGATTGCTGTAAACACACGGATATTGAAGTGCTTGATTCCTGCAACTCTCATATCCGGGGAATCCGTGGTTAAGGCTGTCTCTTGGCTTTGTGTCGGCAAGTGTTCTGGTAGCATCAAGGTAATCATTTTAAGTACTTTGATTATAAGTTCTTCAGAACCACTTAAGGGCTGGCTAGGAAGAACCACTTGTGGAATAATGGCAGTGACCTTTTGTGCCAAGCCTGTTCTTTTGGAACAATATTATCAAATGCAGGAACTCTACTCAAATAGTTTTTATTGAAAAATAAGATCTATTATCCTATTTTACTCTTCAGACTTTTAAGTTTAAGTGAGGTTTAACAGCCTTGTGGTGGGGGGAGTAAGATGGGGGTGGCTTAAGCTCTTCTGTGCTAGTGATATTTCTCTAAACAAAAGGATTTTTGTCTCAATAGGCACTTTTCTTTCGTTGGCTCATTGCAATGTTTGAATTCATTGATCAGAAAGACCTCCTTAACTCGCTATATGGCTTCTTTTTTGCTTCGTTGCAAGAAGATGTACTGGTAAGTAGCGATTGGACCACATCAGACATAGATCAGATAGTATTTGTTTGTGTTTGTGGCACCCCAGGTGTTTCAAATACCACACAATGAAAAGTTGCTGAGTGTCCAGAACAAAAATAAGAAGTAGTGTAACAAGTATTCACTCCCCAGATTTAACACATGTAAACATTTTTTACCATGTTTATTTTAGATCTTCTTTTAAGGAAGTAAACTGTTGGAAACCAGAATTGAATCTCAGATGCAGTCCTTCAGCTGACCTAGTGATTGCCATCTTTTCCTTTTAAACCACTTCCCCAGAATCCTTTGGATCACTTACTCTGCATATTTGTGATTAACACTGCACAAACCTCATCAGAGTTAATAAAGGAGAAGATTGCTTTTCCTGAGATGCCAGTGGACCGATTTTGATTGAGTGGCATAATTATTCTCCCATTAAAGATATTTGTCACGCCAAGACACCCTTCTGTCCAGCTGGAACACATTGGAGGACCATCAGTAGTTCACAGATCACATGAGCCACTCATCATAGATGAATTCTTCTTGCCTTTAGGAAGGGAAGTTAGTCATTGATTTCAACTTTTTAAAGTGATGTTTCGAAGTTAATTGTGCTAAACATTGTGGAGGGCTGAAAATTTAGCTGAGATACCTTGGTGGTATGGTGAAGTACAGGATGGTCTGCTAACTGCAGAGTCACTAGCTTGAACCCTTTTATTGGGGGCACATACAACTCTTCACAATCCATACATAAGTCCATTCATTTTGTGTCAAACACATTTGTACATCCGTTGCCCTCATCATTCTGATCACATTTGCTTTCTATTTAAGCCCTTGAATTGACTCCTCATGTTCCCTTCCCTCCTTGCACCCCCCGCCCTCATGAACCCTCGATAATTTATAAATTATTATTACTTCAACATATCTTACACTATCCGATGCCTCCCTTCACCCACGTCCCCATTGTCTGTACCCCATGAAAGAGAACCTATCGACTCTTGAAACAGATATCTTTGAACTTTTTGTTTATTTTGGCCTACTACGTTTTTCCTTTATGAAAGAAAAAAAAAGTATCATCCCATGGTCACGAACACATTCTGCTTTCTTTAAGAACAAGTATCAGCAAGGTTTTTCTATAAAGAATCAGATAGTTATTATTTTAGCTTTGCAGTTACTTACTATTTGTATTGTAACTGTGAACAAGCAGTCCCTGGCTTACAAATGAGAGATCTATTCTTTACTGTGTTTTTCCATCTTTGAGAAACAAGTACATATGGTTCTTCTTTAACCTTACAGTAGGATAAGAGGGAGCCCTGGTAGGCCTGTCAGGTAAGCATTGGGCTGCTAAGTGCAAGGCTGATGGTTCGAAGCCACCGGCCACTCCATATGAGAACAGTGAAGCTGTCTGCCCCCTTAAAAATTTACAGCCTCAAAAACCCTTTACCACGGTCAATATGAATTGCAATAGACTCAATGGCACAGGTGGAGTTTGAGCACAAGGACTTTTGGTGGCGGCACTGCTGTCTGCAAGTTCCACAGTTTGTCATATCCCCCCCTCACCCCAGCTGCTCCTCACACGAATGATGAGGTGATCTATTTCTGTAACCATTTACAGTCTCAGAAACCCCACGCAACCATTCTCTCTCCCATAGGGGTTACTATGAAATGAAATCTACTGGACAACAGTGGGTGTTAGGGTTAAATGCAAGAAAAGACTCAAAACCTTTTCAATGATTTTTAAAAGCTGAACATGCAGTAAGTGAAGGTGACTATGATGAATTTGTAAATTCAGTCATTTCAAAGTAAGGGCAAATTTATATTATATAGAAGAGGAAATAGTTATTTCTGCATTATGCATAGTAACCCAGGGACTAACTGTACTTTTCTGTTGTACCGAGAAAGCAGGTATTGATTTATAAAAGCAAAGAGGCCCTAGTTTGCTGACCTGACCTAGAGTAAAGGAGCCTTGGTGATGGTAGAGGTTAAACATTGAGCTGCTAGCCAGTTGCAAGGTTGTTGGTTCAAGCCCACCAGCTTCTCTGTGGTTAAAAGATGAGGCTGCCTGTTGTAAATATTGACACTATTAGAACCCAAATGTTCAGGCCATATAAAGCCCATAAAATCATGAATACCAACTAACATCACATGCCTCCCCAAAGAGCAGCAGTTTTGGCCATCATATTCAAGCTCGCTGTCATCGAGTAGACTCGGACTTAGTCGGTACTCTATAATATAGAACTGCGCTTGTGGTTTTCCTGGGCCGCCTCTTTCTCCCAAGCTATCTCCTTAGGAGTCAGTTAATTTTCTGACCAAATATGATAGACTAATTTTTAAGTTGATAGTTTTGTGTGGTCTATGAATGATCTTATAAAACTTCAAATGACCCTTGGCAGAAAAAAAGGTTCCCCCCCCCACTATGTAAAGTACTTGTGAGTCAGAATTGATTACAGGAGATTATAATCTAGAATAAGAAGATCTCAGCAAATGAACATTTTGAAATAGTACAGGATGTTATAGAAGTAGAATATCAGTAATTTGATTAACAAGTTTATTGAATGAGTGATACTTGCCAAACTGGAGACTTGAGTGGTTAAGTAAATTACTGTGGTATGTCTACACACTGGAATTTTAATCATCTTTGAAAAGGATAATTTTGAAGGCTAAGCAGTATGAGAAGATGCTTGTAAGTAGAAAATCAGCATAAATGCTTAAGTTTTATTTAATATGGAGCAATATTGGACAGTATACATGAATTTTTATTAGGTAGAAGTTTTATGGACAACTCTTTTTCTCTTTTCCAAAATGTCTATAGTGTTTTTAATACTTCAAAAATAACAAAAGAAGACATGATGTGATGCCAGTAAAAGCTAGTTGTACTGTGAGGCATTGCATTGCTAACTACAAGGTCAGCAGTTCAAACTCACGAGCCACTCTGTGGATAAAAGATGAGGCTATCTGCTCCCTGATTTACAGTCCATAAAAACCTAGATTGTGCTATTAGGGGTTGTAATTTACTCCATGCTAAAAAACAAAGCCAAACTCACTGCCATCGAGTGCATTCTGACTGTAGAGAGAGCCGATAGAATAGGATAGAAACACCCCCCCCCCGTAGTATTACTAAGACTGGAACTCTATTGTTTTAAGTTAATAAGCATTTATTGGCCTTTGGTCTAGGGTTGGCTAGAACCTAATTCATCCTCGACCCTGAATGCTTAAAAGAGTGGTTTTTAAACTGGAATAAGCAAGGCACAAGGGCAGGTGGCATCATGATACATGGGAAAATGAAAACTTATAAAAATAAAACGGGAGTTACAAGAAACATCAGCAATTTCAAAAATAAATGGTAAGGGGTCAGCAGTTGTAGAAGGAATTACAGTGATTGCAAAGTGGCCCTACTTGGGTCAACACAAAATGGCTATAGTCAAGCTATTTAATACAGAAGGGTTACATTGTTAAAATGTAAAACCTCTAGGTTAACTGCTACATTATGATACATTGAGGTTAATTGTGGTCGGTTACTATGAAAGGATAATTGTACATCAGCATTGAATCCATGGTAGTGGGTTTGATTTTAGTTTTGGCTTTATCCCTAGAAGTCACACTTGTTCCATGTGTGACATTTTACTGTCTTCAGCTATTCTGATCATTTTCTCTGCCTGTTGTTGGGCCCCAAATGTTTTCTTCAAAGACTTTGAATCTGGGGTGGGGATGACAATTCCCCTTGGACATTGGTAGGGCTGTCTGTAAGCAGAATTTCAGGGTTTTAAGACATCTAACTCTCCGAATTGGGCTGCTAACTCAAAGGTCAGCAGTTTAACACCACCAGCAGCACCTTAGGAGAAAGATGAGGCTTCCTGCTCCCATACCAATTTACAGCTTGGAAAACTCGCAGGGGTGGTTAGACCCTACCTTAAAGGGTCACTAAGAGTCAGAATTACCGTGAAGGTAGTGAGGTTTTTTTTTTCCCGTTATGTGTGTGTTTCCTTTAATTCTTTTGCCTTTAAAAAATCATTACATTGGAAGCTTTTACAGCTCTTAAAACATTCCACACATCAATTATATCAGGCGTATTTGTGTGTATGTTGCCATCATTTTCTAGACATTTCTTTTTAAGCCCTTGGTATCAGCTCCTCCTTTTTCCCCTCTCATCCCCATGACCCCATGATCAATTATAAATTAATGTCTTCATTCCTTATACAGACTGCTATCTCTCTTCACCCACGTTTCTGTTGTTCATCCCCTGGGGGATGGGGGTGCAAGGGAAGGACTGTAAACTTTTACAGGGGTAGAAAGTCTCATCTTTTTTCCCGTGGTTTCCAAACTACTGACCTAGCAAATTTTAGCACAGTGCATAACTACTCCCCCCCAGGACTCATGGGATTTATGTAGTATAGAATAGAGAAACTTTTAAAAAAACGTTGCTCAGTGAAGTCCTGAGTGTAGAATTTGTTAACCGAACCTGTGTAGAATTGCTATTTGATGAAAATGTGTGTTATTTTGCTCAAGTTATACTGCCATTTCTCTTTGTAATGTTCTTGGGTTTTTTGCATTTTGACAGTGCCCTTATGCCTGCCACTTACTGTATTTAATAACCACAGGAGAAAATGGTGAGTTTTTCATTTCAGTTGTATTGCATTCAGTTTGTTGAATTAGCATCTGCCTTAGCCATTGTAAAGTTAAGCTAACTGAACATAGTTATTTATTAGACCTTGCTTTATGGAAATTGCTTTTTAATATTTTTAAGAGCATCTGTTTAATGGATTAACTGAACAGGGCGTCTGTAATCTTGTTTTGTTGTAAGAAGCAAAACGATGAACTACGGGGCGGTTAGATGTAGCCAGTTTATATTTCCCATTCTGAGCTAAATGTATGACCTTTGTCTTTGCCTTTTCTAGTCAAGCCATTTCGCATACGAAAACTGCTTGACATTCAGGCCAAGATGGTGAGTACAGAAAGACTGTGTGCTGGGTACTGAGCACTGATATAGGTGCAGCTGACGCTCATTCTCCTCGTAGAACTTACTGTCTAGGGACTTTGTCAATAGAATAAGAAATCAAACTCTGACTCAAAGTCAAAGAAGAGTGGAGATACTTCAGGAAAATGTTCAAGGACGGATAGGATTTAATTGGGAAAGAAGGGAGAGGACACTCCAGAAGATGGAGCAGCCCGTGCAGAGACGTAGCAGAGACAGATCTAGGAAGGCATTTAAAGATACTCTCTTCTTATGGATACCTAAATTTCAATATACAATTGTCTGTTGTACATTCATAATATACCTGTTCTCTCTACAGCTCTCTTGTGTGGATATTTACATTGTAGTTCATACCTATGCCTAACTGAAACCTATACAAAGACATTCAAATGTGTGGAGACATGCAAACATATTTACAGTCCCACTGTCCTGGTATGAGATTTCTTCTTAGCATTTTTGGGGGAGGAATATGCGGTCCTTGGGTGATATCTCTGTTCTTAATGGTTTTTAGTACCACCTCCATGCTGTTGCATGGAAGCCTGGTGGTGCTTTCGGTTAAGCATGGACTGCAACTGAGAGTCAGTGGTTCAAACCCACCAGGTGCTCCATGGGAGAGAGTTGAGACTTTCTGCTTCCATGAAGATTTATGGCTTTGGCAACCCTATTTCGGGTCGATGTGAGTCAGAATTGACACAGGCGTAGTGGGGTTGGTTCACTTGCAATGCTGAGTTTGCCAACGTGTTTCTCCAGTGTACTTTCACCTGGGTGTTTGATAA